>VZSE01008349.1:104658-202813 GCA_013398275.1 Promerops cafer
CCTAAAGGTGTGTGTGTGTGTATATATATATATAAAAATATATATATAATTTATGTGTATGTATATCATAATTATATATATAAGCTTTAAACTTTGTTTCACACCTTTTTTCTATGTGTTTCTCAGAGCTGTCACNGTGCTGTAATTGGAATTCCTTCTGGGCCGTTCCTGTGGGGCCGGGGTCGGCAGCTTTCCCTCCGTGCAGGCCCTGGCTTTCCGAGAAGCGCCCGTGCCGCGGGAACGGGTCCCGGCATCGCGCCCTGCTTGGGAGCGAGGCCTTAGTGCCGAGGGAAGGGCTGCGGGGGAACCAGTGGCTCGACTCTTTCAGGAGTGGTGTGCACATGTTCTTCCTGCTGGTTTCAGTGTCCCTGAGAACAGGGCTTGGCATGTTTGCCTAATGTTAGCACAGATTTTTAAGGCGAGCAGCTGGGAATGAAAGTCAGGACTGCTTCCCCTGCCAGATGTGCCTACTGGCACATTCACTTCCTCAGGGATGAGTGATATCTAACTAATGTAAGTGCTTTCTGTGGGGTATGATCAGATGTGCTCCAAGTCATGTATTTAGGTTTCCAGGAAATGAACTCCTAAAGGTGTGTGTGTGTGTATNGGGAAGCATATAAATGTTGGAGTGGGGTTTTTGGGGTTTGTTTTGTTGTTTGCTTGGGGTGTTTTTTGAGCAGTGAGGTGTTTAAAGTTAAAGGACTTGCACATGGCCTTCAGAAAAAATACAATGTTCCATAGGAAATGTTGCTGCAGGAAATGATTTCAGCTGTTTTAATTCTAGGTGCTATGTTGTGATGGAGCTGGAAAAGTCAGTTAATGTAAACTTGGGTGAATATGGAAGGCTAAATGATTTTATAAGGAAAATACTGTGGTATTTTACTAACTGATCTAGTTTCTGTTTGTTCAGGTTCAGTGTGGTGACTTTCCTCATCTGTTGGTATATGGACCATCAGGAGCTGGAAAAAAGACAAGAATAATGTGTTTGTTAAGGGAATTATATGGTGCAGGAGTGGAGAAACTGAGGATTGAGCATCAGAGTATAACGGTAAAAAAAATGAATCTTCCATCTGCTGTGAAGTAATGTAGAAATACTCACATATTTCTGTTGCAAGGCCTTTGGATTTGATTCTTAAAAATTATTTTTTTATTTTGCACTCAGTATCTTCAACCTTTTTTATGTAATTAATCATACCAGTTTGGTTATATGAACAAATTATTTTCCAGATGATCTTCAGGCCTTCAAGATGTGGGGTTCTCTCTTGTTTTCTGTGCCTGGTTGGCTATTTTTGTGATGTAGGTGTTTTTGTTCAGAGTGGGCTCTTTTATTTATTGTTTACGGTTCAGTTTGGACAATAGCATCTCTGCTGCTGCTATTTTACAGGCTGGATGATGTGTCAGTGTTCCTTTTTGTTTTGGAGGTAGGGCTGGCACCATAGGAGATAGCAAGTCTCTGTCCCAGGAGTTCTCTGATCTCTGAGACTCTTGGTTTGCCTGTGACTTAGCTAGGTATAAGCTGTAAGAGATTTTTAGAACACTTTTGGAACTTAATGTGCTTATTTTCTACGTAGGCACCTTCTAAGAAGAAGATTGAAATTAGCACCATTGCAAGTAATTATCACCTTGAAGTTAACCCAAGGTAAGTGTGCAGTAAAAATGCCTCACTTTGAAGGTAAGCCACTGGCTGTGTTGTGAGTGCCTTCAGCCTGGGTGTGTGAGGGACTGGTTGCTTGATATGTTGCTTGAGCAAGTTAGATAATGGTCTATGGGTTTGGTCTGCAAAGGAGAGCAGGGAGAGGATTTTTAATTGAACAACTCTAAATGAACAAAAACTTGGATTGCTGTATACTTAAGGCAGAAATGTTCTGTTTAACTGGCTACATAAGCATGCTGATGTTGAGGACTGGGTAACAGGTACAATTCTGGATTGACAGATTTCACCATTTCAGTTGAAATTAAGAGCTTCTACTGGAACTAACACCTCCGTATCTTTAGTTCTCTCACAAACACAGATATTAAGGAATTTGAACAAAAGAAAGGTTTACTCTATAACTCTCCAATTCAAGTGTTTAGAGCATGGGCAAGACCACCACAAAGTACTGTGGATCCTGTCTTGAGTGAGGTCAGATATTTATTTAAACAACAGAAGCTCTGATGGAAGCTGTCTACATCTTTTTTGGCAGTTATGAAATTGCTGGTGATAGTTCGGAGACCCAAAGCAAATATTTGTATTTACCTGAAACTCCATAATGCTGCTTTAAATCACAACGAGTGGATGTCAGTGTGTCCTGGGAGGTGTTAGTTACTGCTAAACCATAGCTCATGCTGCCTTTTGTTTTGGAAGTTATTCTGCTGGTCTCCTTTAAAAACTCCTTGAGCTAATTTGTTTATTGATTAGTGAGCATCTGCTGGTGTTCTAATACCGACACAAATAAGTATGAGTTAACTACCAATAAAAGCTGAGGCTTATTGGTAAAGACTGTTTTGAGTATGTCATTTTGGTGTTATCAAATGTGTGACCATTCAGTCCAGCTCGAATGACTTGGTACTACTAACACTTTTCCTGTTACTTTGTATAGAGTGTTTAGAGCTTGAAACATAAAATAATTATATTTCAATTTAAATACAAAAGTGGGGAGTTTTGATAAAGAATTAATATCCTGATTTGTAGGCTTTCAGTGATTGAGCAATTGTCATGTTTATGTCTGACCAGTAAACCTCTGTGCTGTGCAATGGCCTGTGAAGTTTGACTGAATTATAACAATGGTGAAGTCGTGGCATCTTGAGTAACATGGAACAGGGTGAATGGCTAACAGGGAGAGGAAGTGAATTTCTGGGAAGGACTTTGCAGAATAAAACCCTGCATTTACATCAGTCCTTTGAGTCAGGCACCCTATTATGTGGTTAGGCTTAATTTTCTTCCCATAATGAGTGAAAAGGTTCACATTGTGTGTCCTTGTTCAAACTGTAGGTGACAGAAGTTTAGATTTCTCATATGAAGAAAATAAGTTCTATTTTAATGAGTTAATAAAACATTTAACGATGGTTTTACTACATTTGAATACATTGCTACGAGCCCAGTTGCACCTGCATAAGCTTTGGGTTGTTTTTATTATGGGGGAGGTAACTTTAAACAAAGTATATGGGTATTAGTTTAATTCTAACTCAGCAGCTTCTGAATTTTTTTGGCATTCTTGCTCATTTAATCCAATATAAAGTTGTTTTAAAACAAGGCTTATTCAAACTCCTGGTACAGTGATGCAGGAAACAATGACCGTGTGGTAATTCAGGAGCTCTTGAAGACAGTGGCACAGTCCCAACAGCTTGAGACAAGTACTCAACGAGATTTTAAAGGTGAGTAAAACAGTTAAAACTAGTCAAAATACTTTTTAAACGTGGGGAGATTTCAGTTCACTGTTTTGTTTGTACCTGTATATTGTGTGAAGATTGTACAGTCAAAAAGGCACCCAGGTAACCTTAATCCTTATTTTTCTGCCTGTGGAACCGTGCTGCCTTTTTCTGTGTGTTATCACTTATTTTGGTATTATTGCTTGTATGTCAAAAGTATTTTTTTCTTAGAAAGATTTGATGTTAATACAGAGCCCCACTATATTTAATCCTTTTTTCAGTGGTGCTGTTAACAGAAGTTGACAAACTCACTAAAGACGCTCAGCATGCTTTGCGAAGAACCATGGAGAAGTACATGGCGACCTGCAGGCTGATCCTATGCTGCAACTCAATGTCAAAAATTATAGGACCCATTCAAAGCAGATGCCTGGCTGTACGAGTGCCTGCTCCCAGCATTGAAGATGTATGTTGAAACAGGAGCAAAAATAAGATACTATTAAATTCTTATTAGATAAGTTCTTGCTGTGGACTTACATTTTATTTTCACATAATGACCTAGTTTTCCTTTGTGTTGGATGATTTGCCAAGCATGGCTTATGAAAGACTGGGCCATCTCTGGTCCAGAAATCTTTCTAACAGGAGAATCTGTAGGTGCTGAACAGTTTGCTAAGTGTTGTGCTCCCTGCTATCTGTTTTCTGTCCAGATCTGCCATGTGTTGTCCAGTGTGTGTAAGAAAGAAGGCCTGACTCTTCCTCAGGAACTGGCTCAAAGGATTGCAGAGAAATCTGGCAGGAATCTTCGGAAAGCACTACTTATGTGTGAGTCCTGCAGAGTACAACAGTAAGTCACTGCAAAAATTAATGTAAATTATTCTGTCAGACACGTAAATGACCTTGCTTCTAAGGCCTTGTTAAAATAGGCAACAATTTGCTTTGATTATAATTTCTAAATAGATATTATTTTGTAGGTATCCTTTTACTGCTGATCAAGACATTCCTGAGATGGACTGGGAAGTTTATTTGAGAGAAACTGCAAATGCTATTGTTGGGCAACAGACACCACAAAGGTAGGGGAATGCACTTGTTAAGAGCTATAAATGATGTTTTCCATGTACTGTGGAACCTAAAAAAAAAAAGTTGTATTCTAAAATGTGGCATCTCCAGTTACGTGTAATTTTCTGTATTTCTACTGGAGCTGGGACTTTGCAGCCAGAGGAGTTGAGCTGCGAAGGGTGAATGTATATCAAGAACTGAAGAAATGTTGCTTTTCCTGGTCAAAGTGTAATAATCTTAAGTGACCAGAGGCTCAGTTGCATGTTGGGTTTCTTGTTTTGTTTTTGTTGGGTTTTTTTGTTTGTTTTTTTGTTTTTTTTTTTTTTGGGGTTTTTTTTTTTTTGTGGGGGGGTGTGTGTGGTTGTTCTGGTTTGTTTGTTTTACTTCAAGTTTCTCTTTCTTTCATCTTTAGCATAAAGCACCTTTGTAAAAGAACTGGAAGTGAGAAATCATTGCTTTTTTTGAGCACATCAGGAGATAATCCCAGTATCCATCTCGCTGCCATATCCAAAGCCTGATCCTTTTAGTCTGCTCCATGTACTACTTGCATGAGATGTCACTTAATTTAAATGTAGCATCTGCCCTCCTGTTATCAAAAGCTGAGCATTGGCTAATTGTGTCAGTTCTGCCACCTAATTGTCGTACTCCTTCTTATAAACAGTGAAGACAGAAAAACAGCATAAAGGAACTCTCTGGCTCTAATAAATTGTTTGTGTCTCCTCATTAGTCTTAAGCATGAATAACTTAGGTATGAAGAAGAGCTAAAGGGAAACAATCCTGAGACGAATTATAATAGCCTTGTAGCTTCTAGATTAACTGAGAACATTGTAACTAGAGTATGTGTCATTTATCTTCTGAGTAAAAGGTGATATGCAGCCTTTGAATTGAAATTGACTCGTGCAATGCTTTTAGTTTTAAGATAACACCCAAAACCAAAAGCAGAAAAGAAGCATTGCTTGGATTGCCTCTTTTCCTGCAATATATTTCACTAGTTGTGAAAGACATTAGTATGCTTTGGGATCATATTTCTCATATTTTATGGTGTCTTTCCAACAGGCTTTTAGAAGTCCGTGGACGGCTTTATGAACTCCTGACACACTGCATCCCTCCTGAGATTATAATGAAGGTAATTCAACTATCTAGCTCATAATGTGTTATAAATTTTAATACTGTGGCTGTCTCAACTAAAGCTTTTTTAAAAAAATACACCAAAACATCATAAATTATCCAAATATTGATGAAAAGCTGTGTCTTTTCCAACCAGACTAAAACTCGTTCAGTGGTCAAAGAAAAACAGCATCATAGCTGAGTAAAAATAAAGGAGGACATTCTTAGTCCCCTTCACTTCTCAAACCAATTACTATAGTAAAGCATAGTTGATAATCTTGGTGGTCTTTTGCAGCCTTATTGATTATATGATTCTATGGGCTAATCTTGATATGATTGGTTTTTATAAAAGTTTTGTTGTTGTAAGTTCATTGTTTCCTGTGTCTTTGTGGAGAGGTGTGCTGAAGGATTCTAGACTAGCAGGACTATTCAAAGACAGATGTCACCTTGGGAGGAAGAAAGCAAGTGGGATGTGCATGTTTTTATTTTAAGCAGGATGAAAAGATGCTGAAGACAGCTAGAGTACAACAAAGACCAAAAACAATGTTGGCAACTTGAACTAGTAATGTTTGCTTTGCTGTCAGACATAATTTCTTTTCACATTAACAAATTTCTGCTTTCTGATGGTTTTGGTACTTAGATGTTTCTTTAACCTTCCTTTCTTACAGTAGGTTAGTGGATCCTGCATTGTTGTCTTTGAGAGGAAAAAGGTGCATGTCCTCTTCATATGCTTGAAATGGTCTAGAGATACTTCTCACTTAATCCTGGCTGTTAAAAGATGGATTTGCGATGATTTTATTACTGTCTCTAAAATAATGCATTTTGGGGTTTTGTAATGGCTAAAGTAGTCTTATGTGTCTGCACATAAATATGTAAATAAATAGAGACAGAGACACTTAAATCCTAAATAACCCTTTCCATGGTTTTTATTAATGTTGTTTCTCTTTTTGCTTGATGCTGTCTAGATAGATGTAAGTGATTTTAATACACTTTCTGTCTTGGTAAGAATTCTTCTCAGGCCATGTGCCTACATGCAGTAGAGATTATAGTATGTGGAGATGAGGTTAATTAATTTTCTTTTATTAAGGCATAAATTATTCCAGTAAATGAATCTTTTCTGTTGGATTAATGACTGAACTATTGGTTAATGTCTGGCTATTTTCAGAGAACCAAGGTTATCCTCTTAGCAAAAAATATCTAATTTTTTAAATACTGCCCTTTTTTTTCCCATTTTAGGGTCTCCTGACAGAACTTCTAAATAATTGTGATGGACAACTGAAAGGAGAAGTTGCACAGATGGCGGCCTTCTATGAACACCGCTTGCAACTGGGCAGCAAAGCCATTTATCATCTGGAAGCATTTGTTGCAAAGTTTATGGCAATTTACAAGAAGTTCATGGAGGATGGGCTGGATGACATGATGTTCTAACTCTGATGCCCAAAGTCATACACAGAATGTTGTGTCCAAGATACCAGTGGTGTTGCAAATGTCTACTTGTCAGTGCTTGATTATGTGTGGGTCTAGTTCTAAGTCAAATATTTTTATTTTGCTATTTAATGAAACAATGTTTTTTCAGCTTTAGAAACCAGATGGATTGTCTGACCCCCACAAATCCGTCTTTAGATCCATACAAAATGCATTGGCCTTTAGAAAGACAGCACATTGCCTTGGAAGATGTGTAAGATCAGAGATGCTTTGCAGTATTTGGAAGCTGACGCTAAGAAGAGAGAACACAGGTGCTGTGTGCTTGGTTTTTGTTTGTTAATCACAGATAGGCAAGGCTGAAAGAAAAAGATGTTTTTTCCATGTTCTGCCAAGTTCCACCTTGAACATGTATGTTCTGCCTGCTGATCTATACATCTTAGTGTTTGTCTAGCTTCTTTTTTTTAGCCTCAGTGTTTTCTGTGGTGTGCTCACACCAAATGTTTTCTTCCTTTTTTCTTTGTAAGCAGTTGCATTGAAATTGTGGAGGAGCAATACCTTGGTGTTGCTTGTAAATCTCATGGAACACCTTGTTTAGAAGGATTATACCTTCATAAAGCAAGTCCACTTGCTGTTTGAGACTCCTGGGTTTACCTCAGCTTACATAATGCTGTTCAGGTAAAGGTTATTCCTTTGACTATTTTTTTAATGAAAGGTAAAGTTTCAGCTTTCAACAACTATCTTTCACCTCTTAAAGTGATATGTGACATTTTTAAAATGGCAAAATAAATTGTAGAAAATGTGAACAAAAATGCTGAATTGGTCTTTTACACTGTCTGCGGCAGCCTAGGTGCATTCATCTGCTTTGATGTAGACATCTTTCAGAAAGGTGGGATATCCCACACACACTGTAAGACTGAAGGGAGCCACTAAATTTTAAAAAAATCCAAATAAATACAAGCAACAAGAAAAAGTGAAAAAACAACCTCCCAAAATAATGATAATGAAAATAATAGAAAACCAGCAATACCTGTGCTGGAAGTCTTTCACATGTTATGTCTATGTATCGTGGTACTCTAAAAATTACTGAATTCATGCTCTTTATTACTTCACTATGCTAATTTAGGCTATTACTAGACAGTACTTAAAGCTTAAGTTAATTAAATACTGCTGCTGTTCTCAAGGACTTAAGGGTTCCATGTGGGGTGTTAATACACAGCTTGCGTTCAGATTCATTCTCAGTAAGATGGTCCTGCCCTGTTTCCTGCTCAACTGGGATCCTGAAGAAGTAGAAGATGAGAGTTTTTTTCCTTCCATATGCTTGTCACCCAAATCTGGTAACTTGTCATATTGTGAATGTCTTCACTGTCAAAAGATCCTGGAGAAACATTAAATTAGGCGGTGATAGTGGGAAAGAATACTTAAATTCATTACAAAATATGGCAGAACTTTGTAATAGAGGGGGCATAATTACTGCACATAAAAACTGCCCTGCTCTGTCTGGAGCCTTGTCTTACCTAGTGATTTTTAAAAGCTGAACAGTTTTTATGATTTCCCTACTACTAACGTATAGTGTGTGATAAAGTGTGAGTTCAAAGGATGATGAAACCCCTTTCCCAGAAAAACCAACCCAAAAAGCCAATGTGGGAGAGGAGGAATGTTTGTAGGGGGTTGCCAAATGCACAGGGGCAGTGTTGCTGTGGAGGATGGGGAGGCAGGCACTGTATGTTGGGGCAGAGGAGCAGCTTGCTCTTTCAAAAAGCCTCAGCAGCTTTGTCTAGGAGTCAGAAACCCCAGTATGAATCTCTGTAGGTGTTGCTGCTTCTTGTTGAAGTTTCATTTTTATCCTTTTATACCTGGGATGAACCAAGAGTAGCCAAGGATGGAAAAATGGTATAATGATAGGATTTCTGTGAGAGAAAATGGCTATTACTCATCCTGAGAGCCAGCATTTCCCCTTGCTGATCCTACTCCTGCCTCGTGTCTTGCACAGTCTAGAACACGAATTTAAACACACATGGGCACAGTATCCTATAAGTCTCTGCACATGTCTTTCCTTGCTAGTAATTTTTCAGAAAATTTTGACTTAGTATCCATAACAGGCTTCAGGGGAAGTGGTCATGCCACCAAGCCTGTCAGAGGTCAAGGAGTGTCTGGATGTTGCTCTGTCATGTAGTTTAGTTTTAGTTCGTCATGTGAGGAGCACAGAGTTGAACTTGATGATCCTTAGGAGTGACTTCCACCTTTAGAGATTCTGTGATGATGATCAGTAAGTGTTGTGCTTTCTGAGAATGTTTTAGAGGCTCACTGCCTTAGATGCTGCTTCCCCTCCCTTAGGGGTATTTACAGCTCTTGCTGAGAGGCAGTGTGATGAAGAACTGAGGTGCTGGCTCTGCTGCAGGGAGCAGGGACCCTTGAGCTCAGGCAGGTGGCTGTCAGAAATAAAATGGAGTATTCTGCCATTTTTTTCCCCTCATGGGGCTCCCGTCCAAATCCTATTACCAAAAATAGAGAATGTTAGCCTGGCAAGCGAGCATCTCCTGGGGTGGCACAGCTTCCTCTCCAGCCTGGAATAGAATCACAGAATCATTTAGGTTGGAAAAGACCTCTAAGATCAAGTCCAGCTGAACCTGCACAGTGCTGTGCTGGACCTGCCCTGGGCACAGCACACCTGCCTCGCAGATCAAGTGGAAGAGGCAGTGCAGATAGTCTCCTGAACAACTGACTAGCACAGGACCAACCTCTAGATGATCCATTTCTTCAGCTGATTTCATCTTTTGAGGCCTGCTTAGAATTGCTGCTGAATTGCATGCTGAGAGGATTACCCTTGCTTTCATCCAGTGACACCTCCTGCTAGCTGGAAAGGAAAACTCCAGGCTGCTCCCTCCCACATGGGACTGAAGCACTGAAGGTGTCTGAGGGGTTGCAGAGGAGTCAGCTTCATGCTAGCACGGAAAGCTAGAGGTGAAAGCGGTTTAAAAAAAAGAATGAAGGAACCAAAGGCAGCAACTGCTTCTGTTGAAACTTTCTCTGCTCTGCAGAGATCAGCTGTGCAAAGGGTGAATGGTATTCATACTTTATTTCCCATCTCTGAAGTCCAAGTGTTAACTCCAAGTGTTGTGAGGAATGTTATTTAAAGAATTTGACCTCTTGTTGAATGTACCCTGAAGGCTAATCAATTGTATGTCATGAAAGGTGCATATCAGCAATTAGTTACATTTCACAAAATGGCTAAGATAAAAGTAATTTGCCATTAACTTCAACAGAAATTGACTCAGAATTGAGAAATTGACTCAGAATTTTCTCTGTCATCAAAATTGAAGTTATTTTCTGTCTAAATTAACCAGGAACCCTGGTTCCTACTCCAGATTTTTGCTTTTTTTCCCCCTTTTTAAAGTTGTGAATGCTTTGCTTGCAAATTGATCCCAGTAACAGTTAAACATTTCTATAACAAGCTATCTGTCTTCTGCAGTTGCGTACAGTGTGTGTGCTAAACTTCTGGAAGAAATTGTATGCTCTGTTTCAGCAATCCTGGAGTTAGTAAATTCTGTCCCAGTCATTCGAGCCTTAGGTGGTGTTTCAGTGGAGGTGGGTTTGGCACCTCCTAAAGAGGAGTGAGGCACCAGCTATTGCAAGCATGTAGTTTCACCACTGACACCACTGGTCCATCTGTGTTTCTCCTAGCAGCCACCACCTCTGTCCTGGCACCTTCTTGGAGCAAATCCAGTTCTGTCCCAAGACATGGAGTAGGTGTTGGTCTTTCTTGTATGTTTTAACCTCTTTGCAAGGCACTGTATACAGTTATAAAGTTTGATGGGCATGGGGAAGCTGAAGACTCAGAGCTGGAGACCTACTGTGCTGCTCTCTCTCTTGGCTGACCTCATGTGTCCCCAAATAATTTTTCTTGGTTTTCCCTGGGACAATCTACTTTGCTGTATGAAATGTGATGCTTTTAGTTGGCAGTCTGTGACAGCTAGTGAATGGTACAGTTTCACTATATGTGAACAGCTAAATGTTGCCAATGTGGGCTTTCACTGCAAGCAAGCTGGTGTTCTTTTTTTAAACTTGTGATAGTATGTTCATGTCAAATGATTTTTGTGCCAAAGTATAAAGGCAACACTTAGCTCACTCCTGGTCACAATGAGATATGAAAGGCATTCTAGTAAAGCACGTGTTTTGAGAAATCCATGGAATATTTCCTGTGCTTTTTAGCACTCAGAATCCTTCTGCAAAATGTTATTTCAGTCTTGAGTGAGAAGGAAGGAAAGAAAATCAGAAGCCCCATTAAAGAGAAGAAAGTGAGAATCAGAATGACAAAGCAGTCAAGGACAGATCCTGAGGGAAGACAGGTACACTCATTAATCATATTTACATTTCAAAGACTAGTCACCTGCAGTGTTCTCAATCATACCCTACACTTATATTCCCTGCCACACACCATGAATAATAAATGCACTTTTGAAGATAGAGTAAGTGATGAAATAGGCTTCTTCCAGTTTTAATTTTGTGGATGATCTTAATTTGAGAGGTCAGTACAAATGCCTATGGTAAGTGACAATTTTAGGCCAGTAATTGCTAATTAAGACAGAAAGCAAGATGCTGGCTAAGGCACTTTCAGATAGATCACAGATAACCTTGCAGGAGCTGATTAACTCAAACAGAATGCCTCCTTAGGTGATAGCTACCAAATGATACTTGGAACAATTTTTAAAATTAAAAAGGATGAGGGAAAAGGATTTATGAAACTCTTGGCTGCATTTTCTCCAGAGAAAGAATTTTAATAATAAGTGGGGTTAGCTGTTTGCTAATTAGCAAACAATTAGAAGAAAGACATTTACCCAGCAGGCAAACATCTTTTGTGATAGACTCACACTCATCAAACCTGTTTATGCTGAAGGAGGATAAACATTTCTGTGCTCACACTGTCTGAGTGATGTGAGCAGCACTGGCTGCTGCTCCTGTGCCACCTTTACATGGGCTGGGTGGGACGCAGTGTGACAGTGCTTAATGTGGCAAGCACAGAACAGAGGACCCCGTGCTGTGCTTGTGATCCTGGGGTAGCTGAGGACAATTTCCCAGAGCTCCACAAAAGAAATTAGGAACAGCACAGCAACCATCTGTGGATAAAACAGAAATCTCCAACATCGGGGAACTTTTTGGGACCTGCAAATCAGAAAAAGTGAGAAGACATTAGTTCTGTTTATATTAGTAGTGTAAAGGAGGTCATCATGAATAGGTCAGTGTGAGACATTGGAAGCTTTTCTGAAAGTGTCCCCTGGACAGGTGAGGCCTCAAATGACCATAAATTCAGAGTGGTGGATGCTGTAAAGTAAAGCAGAGATAAGACAAAAAGCAGCAACCTTTCTACAAAACGGATGTGTCATCAGTGCTGCCTGGTGAAAAGGTGGAGGGGATGATGAATCTGAGTGTTTAAGGCTGAGCTCCTCTCCATGCTCCTTCCACAAGCAATGGAAAGAGATGAGCAGGTGCTGAACATGAGCTTGCTAGTTCAAACAAGTCTTCAAGGTATATTCCGTTGTTCATCCTCTAAAGGAACTATCCTTGCCATTAATTCCACGGGCAATAAAGGAATACAAAACTAGACTTACGTACAAATCTACTGACTCGATGCCTAAATGAAGCCAGAAAAATTGTACCTGTCTATTCTAGAATCCAGCGCAGAACAGCAAAGAGCACAAGAGGAAAACAAATTGACATCAAGTGCTGCTCCGGAGTGCAGAGCATTTCCCTCTTATATCCCTTGGCACAAGGTAGTGCCTACCCTGCAGACTGCAAATGCAGACTGTGTTGAAGAAGTTAAGGAATGCACTCAGTTCTGGTTTTGCTACTGGCATCCTAATCAAAACAAGAATTTAGAATAGAGCTTATGGCTTTATAACATTTCTGACATGCAAAAATGTAATTTATTAATATATGATCTTTTCAAACAAATACGTATTTTTACTTTCCATTTTGAGGCCTGTGTCTGGGAGCAGGTTCTTTTGCCAGAGTCTGAATTAAGTCTAAACCCAAGAAGCCCAGATGCAGCCATTGTGAGTGCAAGGCATGCCACGTGGAAGCAAGTCTAACCCATCCCTTAGGCAGAACTTCCCTGCAGAAGAAGTGGCCCTTTGCAGTTCATTTCATTCAAAATCAAGACCTTAACTCCTTGTTTGAGGTGAGAGTTGCTTTTAGAGCTGCTAGCAGTTGTCCGGAGACTAAAAATCCTTCCAGCTAGGCTACTATTGTCCCTGTGACATGGATCTTGTTTAGAAACAGCTGGCGTGGATCAGGTAGACAGGGGTAGCAGCATTAGGAGAAATGAGTGGTGACTCATTGCACCTAAGGGAGGAACTGGAGATGATGAGCACTAAGAGAATTCTGGAACAGGCTAAAACCTTCCAACAGGCATAGTCAGGTTCAGTTAAAATACTTGTGTTGTTCTAGGAAAAAGCTAAGTATCAGGTGCGCTTGAGGGCAAGGACTGGCAGCTACCATCAGAGGCATTTTTCTTGTGCACCGTGTGGGTAAATAGCCTGTTGAACCAGGGGAGCCAATATGATGCAGGGGCTCAGAGGTGCTTTGGGCAACCTGAAGATGCACTGAAAAATACAGAGATACTGTGAGAGAACTAACTAATTGTTAATAATGCTGAGGTTATTCCATCCCTGTATGGGCCACTCATTAAAGAGCAGGACTGGGTTATCCTTGTATGAAATGAAGGGAATGGTGTCATCAGAGCTGAATGGCAGCAACATTTTGTGGCTGAAAGTTATTTTCTCCATTTGCTCAATGATGCTAACATTTAGGGGGGAAAAAAGGAGCACTGCAGAGGCAATCATTACAGATGGAAGACACTGATTAGCCTATCTAGCTCTTCCACCTGAGAATAGAAGATGTACTATGTACTACCGTGGAAGGAAGTAAAGGAAATGTTATTACAGATATTATATCCAAATTGAATTAAAGCTGCATTAAAAACCAGAGATTGCTGCACTTTTTCATGCTAGGTCTGAAAACATGATATGTATCTGCTACTGACAGGAACGTAAAGAACATGCAGGGACTTATCTCAGAAAACAAGTTTGATCTCTGACTTGCTGCTTCACAAATCCATGGAAACAAAAGTAGGATGTAAAATTATGGACAGACATTAATAACTAAACATCAACAAAGCAGCTGTGCTGTTTGGCATTATTGTTTGTTTTGCTTCCAAATATTTACTTTACATTGCAAACTCTAACAGTAAATTGTTACAGTTTCTTTATCTATAAAAATCAGGTAATGAATCTGATCTTTGCAAAAGGTGAACCTGCAGATAAGAGCATTATGTTAATAAATATTTTCTCGGTTGACTAGCGATCGCTGGAACACTTCTCTGTGCTGTGCTCATTCACTGTAGAGATTTAAATGAGTTACTAAATCCTTCTGACTTCTAATTTTATTGGCAGGGCAAGAGCAATCCTTAAAACATGAAGCCCCCTTTTAAAACTGTGTTTTTGAGGGGTCATGTAGTGGCATACAGGGAAGCAAATATCTCTTTGCTTCCTTGACTGTGGCTGCTACAAGGCTGTGAAAATATCTCTGGAATGTGACAGTGTCATGAGTTACTGCCTCTGCCACGAGGGCTCTGTACACCCAGTAATTGTCATAAAAGCCAGTCTGTCTCGTATGACTGGAAATATCATATGGGCTGACAAAGTGGAACTGTTATAAAATGGTCTATCTTTCAATTACTTCCCACGTTATGTTACATCAAGTGGCAGAGTACAATAAATTTTAAAATAAAAAGTTGACATGAATGATTATATAGTAATAAATGAACAACAAAGACTTTTAATGCACATATAAAAAATAATACAGCAATCACCTTCCAACTGTATTTTATCTATTTTCAAGCAACAAAACACAGCTGGCAGCTGTTTATGAAAAGGGATCAGTGTGCTAAAGTATGCTCAGACTGAAAAAATAACTATAGGAAAAATTTCAATAAAGATGTATTTTAAGAACAAAATCAAAGAAAACAAAGTTACAGAACCTGAGAGTTTTAAAGCAGTTTCTTCCTCATACATGCCCTTCTCACTAAAACAAACCTAAGGCTATAAAAATTTCAGGAACTGTTTTCAAAGGCACTGAGCTTTCAAAAGAAAGAAAACCTCTAAGTATTCCCTTCACTTCAATAAGGGAATTTTCCCTAGAACTTCCACACTTTACTGTTTTCTGTGATCATGCACCAGTTGGTGTGGTCAAAGTACAAATGAGTAGTGCATAGCTCAGGAATATGGTGCTCTATCAGCTTGGCCAGTTTTTTGTCTTTAAAAACGTAGCAGTGCCTCAGTCCTGCCCCACCAGGACCTGTCTGCTGTCGACTATGCATAGTCAGGGCACTCTCACTGACTTTTTCTGCATAGAAGTGCCTACTCTGCTTTTGCTCTGAGGTTAGCAAGAAAGCTCCTTGGTTTGGGTGATGGTCTATTTTAAGTTGTCTGACAGCTAATTCTTTCTGACATGAAATCAGGTCAGGTAAATACACTCTGCTGCAACCACGATGACTACCTGCAGCTGTTAGGGAGCTGTGCAGTTGCTTGCCCTAATTTTGAATAGCAACTTCTGAAAGCCTTTGAGCAGCATGGTGCCATGGGCAGCACAGGTTTAACAGCCACTTCAAAAGTTGTTGTATTTTAAAAACTCAGTTTGCAATGTAGAAAAAGTGAGAAGCACATTTCATAAAGCCATGCTCTATGTTTTTTTTTTTTTCAACTTTTTCTCCCCTTTTTAATTCATTCAGCTCAACACTAATTGCTGTAACTAACGAGCCCTTCTTGGTGCCATTGATCGCCCAAATCTAATACTGAGTCAAGTGATCTTGAGAACAGAGGCCATCTCAGAGATTTCTCTGACACTGTGCACAGTGCTTTTTTCTCCCCTCTGCAGGATGAGCTCCTTGCTGTCCTGCATAGCTCTGAAGTCCCATCCAACTTATGACAGGGCTGTTTCAAAGCCAGTTCTTTGTCCCTGTGAAGAATTGATTTTTGTACTCCATGTGAGCAAGGCTCACCTGAGGAGCAGGAAGGAGGTGAAGGTTTCTAAGGAACAAAGTTGTCTTGCTTTTCAAATCTTGCCCATTTTTGCTCCATTGCCCACACATATATCATTATCTGGCCTCCTACTCTCAAGATGTGAGCCATCTCTTTTTATCACTTGCATGCACCTCTATTCCAGTTGAAAAATGGTGTATCACTAGAACAGAACAGATAAGGTGAATAAGTGTCCCTTGAGGCGCTAATGAATACAGAGTGTAGGGACAGGGACTGGCTCTGACGCACTGGAAGCCGATGGTTTGCACCGCAGGAATACATCAATTATCTTCTGTTGTGCTACGTGTGGTTGTAGTACCTTTATCATCTCTGACATGGTGCTAACTTTAACTTTAAAGAGTCCCTACCACACTGATGTATTTTAAAAACACAGCAGAATTTAGAAATGTTGAAACAACTGGCATCTGTCAGACTGGCAATAAACAACAAAACAATCTTTTCTCAGTGAATGGCTACCACCTGGTCAGCAGCAAAGCAACCTGGAATGTTGAATCAACATATTGGTGAATGACACTTGGTCAACCAGCATTTGTTTACTTCTTCCCAGTAGCAAATATGTACAATTAAAACAAATAATTAGATAATCTCACTCCTGTGTGATACCCGCCTCCCCGCAGACAAACATGTGAGATGTGGAGAACACCTCATCAGTGGGATGGTGAAACTCAAGCAATATAATTTCCCTTGAGCCAGAACCCAGTTTAAATTTCAGTCTCATTTCAATAAAAATTTTTGCATCAGAAAGGGCAGTTGGTCTCAGACTTTGGCAGGAATTTGCAGAATGACAGTGCTGCAGGTTAGCTCCTGCTCTCAGGCTGAGCAGCTTTGGAGCAATTCACAACAAACATCGAGGTTGATTAGGTCTTGGTGCACAGCAAGGACTCCAGCAAAGGTCAAGGGAATGTTAAATCCTGTAATAGTGCTGGAAAGGAAAGGGCATATATTAAAGACACTGAAAACAAAAAGCAGTAGAATTACTGATAATTATCCAACCTTATACTTCCCTCAGTGAAAACATCCTGTGCTAGATTGAGCAGAAATGATGGCTTCCACAGAGAAATAATGTGTCTTTCAAGGAAAAATAAATAAAGGCTTGGCTCTTTCTAGAAACATAAGTATAGAAAATGCTGGCAGAAGCTCTGTATGTGTAGCCTCTAAGTGCCTGTCCGGGTAGCCATTCACCATCAGATCCATTTTACCTCAGAAAAAGAGACACTTTACAATTAAAAGAATAACAGCATGCAGTCCAGCTGTCATAGGAAAACACTGCAATGAATGATGCATTCAGTGTCTCAGTGGCAATGTAAGGATCAAAAGGCAAGCTTTGAAGAAATAGGGTGTTTTAACATTCAGTTATTTGACTGCTCTGCCAGTAGGTTTCCCTTTTCTGAGATCAACAGAAATCAATTCCAAAAGCTTAGGTCTTCTAGCAGTAGTTGAGATGTTGATACTGAAATATTATGGCCTTTGTAATTAAAAATGCATCAAATATCATTAAGGAAATTACAGTTTATTAATACAATCTCACACTGAACAAAACTTTAGTGTTGTCAAGATAAATATGTCAGATAACTTTAACAGCTGTGGGTGATGTATTCCATTTAAAAAATGCCTAAATCTAGGAAACAGACCATTTGCATGGGGCAACATCACAGTATCCAGAAATCACAGATTATCATGTGAATTACTGCACATGACTGTTTTTATTCAAAGCCAAGCCTGTGAGACTCCAAGACCACCATGAAGTCACATTCACTTAAAGCAAGCGGCTCACAAATATGTTTTTTTTTCTTTTCCTTGACATCAAAGTTGTTGTCTATTGAAATTGCTTAAACTGAACAAATTGCACTGTGCAGTATAGGTGCTGCTTCAGAGATGGAGCTGAGCTGGCAGTGAGGCACAAACACCGAGGCCTGACTGCAGCCCAGCAGTGACATGAGCCTGCTTCCCTTCCCTCCAGGAGAAACAGTTCAGATCTGCTTCTCCTGAAACACCTCTCATACTGACGAGTCAATGGCACTGGAGAGAATATTTCATAGTATCATTGAATAATTTTGGTTGGAAGGAATCTGAAGATCACCTACTTCCAATCCCCCCACCATGGACAGGGACACCTTCCACTAAACCAGTTTGCTGAGAGCCCCAGCTGATCTGGCCTTGAACACTTCCAGGGAGAGGACATCCAGAACTTTTCTGGACAACCTGTCCCAGTGCCTCACCACCCTTATCATAAACCATTTTTTCCTATTATCTAATATAAATAAAGTTTTGAAAGTCCCTTTCTGTCTTTCTAACAAGCCCCCTTTAATCATTGAAAGACTACAATAAGATCTTTCTGGTCCTTCAGTGCTACCCCTAGCAATCTTTCACCATCAGTTCACCATCAGCATATTTTAAGGTGATTTTCCACCATCCACTGTAAAACAAGGTTCCAGATGCTTGAAAGTGCATTTATTATAGTGAATGGTACTTTAAATCAAAAGTAGCTTTGTCCTAGATTGCAGTAAACACAGAAACTTGCAGGTGGTGAAAACAGTATCAGGACAGAGGAAACTTATTCTGGGTCAGAGCAAATATCCCACAGCATGGTGCTGTGTCAGCAGCCCGCACCAGATGTACAGGAAAAAAAGAAGGGAAGAAGAGGGATGTTCTGTCCGCTTGCCTCCTGTGGTTGGCAGTCTAAGAGCTGTATCTGATAGCCAGGGACAGATCTGCTCTCCATGGATACTTTCTTGGACTCACGTGTACTTCTGATTACACAAATTCACATGTCAAACTAAGTTGCAATTTAATTATATAGATTTTTCTTTCTGTTTTAAATCTTTCCCTGTGGTTCTCCTGTTGCAATAAAGAACAGAAATTCTTTTTCACTAATTTAATATAGTTTGTAGATTCCAGGATGCTATCTCCCTTAGGACCAGTATGAACTATACACTTCCTTTAAGACGCTTTTGTGATGCCACTCTATTTAATTAGGTGAAGACCCATAGCCCATTAATCTGTCCTCATACATAATCAGTTTGTACCTTTGATCCTTATAAAGACCTTTACTGGTTCACCTATATCCTTCCAGAGATGGCGAAAACCTGAATTTCATGAAGTATTCAAGATATGGGTGCATCAAGTATTTATCTTCTACCATTCTTCTGCATTTTAATTTTTGTTCTTAATATTTGAATACTGTTTTGACCAGATTTGAACACTCATCTAATACTTTTCAAGAAAATGAAAATGTGTCTTATGATGATTTCAATAGCCTTGCTGAACAAGAACAGAGGGTACACCTGTGCCTGTACCCTTAGTTATTTCTTTCTATGCACATAACCTGGCAGTTATCCACAAACACTTGTCTGAGATTTTGCACTCAGTCATTAGTTTCATGTGAGAATTTTTCTTGCAAATCCTTGCAGCCGGTAATCCCGAATAACTCTGTGTCACCAACAAGCTTTATCACTGGCCTAGTAATTTCCTTTGTAATTATAAATTGGTATCTTTTGAAGAGCAGCCTTTATATAGGTGCTGTACACATACGCTGAGCATTCAGCACTGAGTCCTTCACCACTTTCACACTCCTCTACCAGCATTTTACCCTTCTGGGTTTCCCTTCCAATATTCCTTAAGAGTTTCTTCCTTCTTGGAAGAAACTTTCTTCCTTCTTCCTTCTTTTTCTGGTAGTAAACTTTTATGCAGTGAATTTTTAAAAGCATTTTCCAGCAGGTGGTTCGATTACAGTCCCATTAAATTTAGTGAGAGGACGAGGTTCTTGCACAATTACTTATTGATGTGGGCCTGATGCACTGTTTCAGACTAATAAGAGTTTTTTCCCTTTTGGGGGTTCTCAGATTAATCTTTTCAAGAGTCTTTGTGCCCCTGTTGTACCATTTACACAACCTACATATGGAAAATTGTGGTTTCTCAATATTGTGTTTTCTGCCCCCACTGCCCCTGTAGTCTCTTTTAATAATCTGTGGTCATTTTCAAGTTTATCAAAGAGTTGGCGATACATCCTTATTATTACACTGCTCTCCTTTCTAGCTTTCTACCTACTGCTTTTTCTTCCAGAATCTTATCCTCATGCTACTTTTTCCACAGAGGAATATTTAGATCTTTTTAGCTGTTATGCAAGCCTTGTAACAAAACATAGAAAAACCCCTTAAGGGCTTTAATGAACATTATATCATTATCATACCAAGAAAAATCATGACAGGGTGATGAGGAAAAGTAGGACCAATTTCAATTTTTCAAACATCCAAACAAACGATTGAAAAAAAAATTTTTGCTTGGGTTGAGCACAAATGCTTGACCAAAACTGCTGACAGCCCTGTAGCAGCAAAGCCTTGCTTCATGGATTATTGGTTGTTTTAAATCAAGCAACCTTTTCATTTTGGCAATACTTTCCTCTACCCTACCAAAAAATCAATCCAAATTAATTTTTTTTGTCATGTACTGCTCATTCCCATCACTTTTGTTTAAATTGAAGACTGAAAGGTTTTCCATAGCTGAAAAATACATAATGCAATTTTATATTTTAAATGGAGAAGGTGAGGAGGAAAGAACATTTCAAAGATTCTTTTCTTCATTTCACAAGAATATAATTAATTGCTCCTTCTCTTAATTGAATACTGTGACTAATCCTACTAAAAGGGATTATTTAGAACAAGCAGACAATGCTAGATACATTTTTGTGCCATTCAGTTGTCTTCAGAGAACAAAACTGAAAGCATAAACAAATTCTGGATTTTTTTACAAGTCACTTTCAAAATTAATATTTTAGGTCAGTGATTCAATTTAAACCCTGTTAAATGGCAAAAAAGAGATCTGTGTAATCAGAAATTGCTTTCCTCTGTTAAATTTCTTTATTGAAGTTAAATCCCTTTGGAGACATTTGGAAAGTATTTAAGGATCACAGAATTTTTATCTCAGAGACTCTTTTGTATATACTATATATACACTTCAGATGCCACTTTATCTCTGTCAGCTGTAATAATGGGAACAATTGGAACATATATAAAGACATGGTTCTAAGCTAAATGTTATTTTAGTCTCTCCATTATGGTGATATCAAAAATGAAAAGGGGAGGAAAAATGCAAATATACCAAGGAATTATTTAAAAGCATTATTGAATAAACTTCAAACAGTGTTTCCATGAAAAACTTTTTCCTTTTGAAAAAAGAACTCAATTACTTAGGACAGAAAATTTGTTCATTCTTTTATTTTTTTTGCACATTTATGGTTAACATGAGGAAATAAGGCTCCTGCCTTTATAAAAACCGTCATAATTGTGAAATGTAATGAACTAATTAAAGTCTTGATTCAGGAATCATATGCTTTATTTTAAGCATTTGAATAGCTACACTGCTTCTGATGGATTACTTCTGTGTTTATTAAAGATGATTCTAAAATGTTTATCACGGCAGCATAAAAGTGGGGACACCTATAACTAAAACCAGCAAAAGAAGGCAATAAAACAAGGTCAAGTAAAGCAGTCTTCATCAAGTCGTCCCTCTCCCCTGCTTTGTGTCATCCTCGAGGTGCCTACCCTGGATTATTTTTTCCCTCTTCCCCTCACAGAGCAGTGTGGCCTTTCCTGGAGCTGCTGGCCCAGTCTCACTGGCTGCAGTACCTGGGTTTCACCTGGCTGGGCTCTCAGAGATGGCTCTGTGCACCTTCAAGCACCATTTAATCTTGCTTATATACTTTAGATTAGTTATCATAGAGAGCAAATAATTCAGGGAGCTGCTGTGTCTCCTTCCCTCACAGGTGTGCTTCTGTGTGCTGTGCTGGTGTGCTTCTGTGTGCTGCCTTCAGGATTAGGCCCTTTTCCAACTCCTTTGGGCTATTTGGCTGCAGGTTTCAAGGGTTGATGGTGGTGGTTTCCCCACCAGTGCAGACAAGTGTTGAAGGACTGGTGCCCATCCCTGAGGAGTGGAAATGTGGGTTTGAAACCCCTCCAGCTGAGGAAGGAGGTGAATTGAGCTCTTCTGCTTCCTGAGTCTTCTGCTTCCTGAGGACTTGGCTGTACTAAAAAGAGAAAAAAAAGCAAAGTCTCTGTAATTGTGTGTTAGACACCAACTCCAAAGAGACCTTGGTGCTAGGGATCTTTATTTAGTGAAGAAGGTGTAAATGTGCATCCAGGTCAGGTGCCTGGACACTGTTCTGGATCCATTCTGGATCACAATGTCTTATGCAGTAGGACAACAAGCTTTTGGCAGTACAGTGTGAAACCCCCGTGCTAGGGAACCCTGCTCTCAGGTGACAGCATAATCCTGACAAAACTGTAATGTGGGGGCTGCTCAGCCATCCCTCCTTCCACAACCACAGCCATGTTGCTCTGCACCCCGAGAGAGAGAGAGGAAAACAACTGTACACGGGCAGCTTGTGCAGCTGCTGAGAAGTTGTCACCTCTTTTATTGACACCCAGCAGCTGGCCAAGACCCTGCAGCCAGATAACGCTGTTAAGAATATGTAGGTGAGATTTAAGACAGATATACTGTCAACATGGTGACAGTGATAAGGCCACAGATTGTGCTCTAAAATAAATTATTCCATTTAAAAGTGATAAACAGGCTGCTGGCTCTTACTGTGAAAATTAAACTAAATATAAGGGTGTATTTGGAGTTTGCACCAGTTCTGCACTCCAGTAACTTGGAGCAGCAGAGTGAACCATAAGGAAAAGAGTTCCTTCTGCTGCAATGTTTGTTTTTCTAAGTAAAAAAAAAAAAACAACAAAACCAACAGGGTCTAGTTTTCTGACCTGAACACATCCTGAGATAACTATATCAGACACTGGAAATAAACTTAGGATATTTTTGATAAATCAGTTATAATCAGCATGAAAATATCAATGCAAGAAACACAGAACTCCTGATTTGGTTGAGATAAAAATCCTTGCTGTGGGTGATAATTGCCTAAACAGACAACACTGTCAGCTGAATGAATTCAGAGAAAAAAACTGTGGACAGAAAAGCCTGCAGCTCCTATGGAGCTCCTGTGCATCTCTAAGAATTTGTGATTACTACCTTGAAAATACTGCATTATTCACTTTAAATAAAACACTAATATTGGTGAGGCCAAAGCTGAAATCAGGGCTGGCAGATGTCTCAGAAGCAGCAGAGGTACTCTGTGGGTCACCTCATCAAAACCAGAAAATCCCTCAATGGGTGGTATTTCTCCTCTGTCTCTAAGACCTCTTGTGATATTCAGATTTTGTTAATATTTTGCACATCTGACTTCCCCCTGGGAGGAGGGTTCACTGCTGTGAGAGGAGCTGTATTAACATTAGGCAGCGACTGGTTATAGGAGAGTCAATGGATTTTTCTCAAAAAGCTCAGATGGGCTTTACATTACAATAGATGCAGAAAAATAGAGGTTATTCATTTTCTGTCTCCATGGAAGACTTAAACACTTGGCCCAAATGTGACCCAATTTCCTCCAACCTACTCTTAAAATCCTCTTAATATCTGAGGTAAATAACCTTAGCTGCAGGGTAAGATGATTATATTCTTTTTCTTCCTATGTGAAACAAGTAACCGCTTTCTCTAAAAGTCATTTATATATTTGAAGACTATTATGTTTCCTTCAGTCTTTTATTTTTTCTCTTTCTTGACTAACCAAATCCAATTCCTTCAGCTTCTTCTAACAATTTAGATTTTCTAAACATCAATTATTTAAAATGTCTCAATACAGATTGCAAACTTTCTAAGGCATGGTCCCCAAAAGCAGATAGGATAGTCCCCCTAAGATCTCAAACACCCCAAGCACAGGAGGGTGACTCAGTTTTCTGACTTCCATGAAACTGTTCTGTCACCATCCCATGTGGGTTTTTGAGTGATTTTGTAGCAGCATGACACTACTTGCACATTTTTGGCTTGTGGTCCATCTTGCCTGGTCATTACTTCTCATTTTGTTCATTGAATATTTCCTCGCCGAGCATAGTATGTCTCCTTTGATGGTTTCTGTATGACTTCTTGATTCCAGAGAACCCTCCATTATTTGCCTTTGTCAGATCCCATCTTCCAAAAGAATTCCAGCTCCTTCCATATAGGAGCCATTCACAAATTGTGCAATATGCTCTCTTGCAGTCATCGAAGTTATTAATTAAAATTTTGCATAGAAATGGATGTAGGGTGGCTGCGAAGAGCATGCTCTTTTTCAAATGTGTACTGTGTGGAGAGTGAACCACTGATTCATTTTGAGAATGATTTTCTTTCCATATTCTTAGCTCCATTTACTGATTTTACTTGCAACATTGACACAAGAGTCAAGATGTATCATGTCTTCTCCAGCTACCCTGTCTTTTGGGATGATTACCCTGTCAAAAACAGAAAACAGATTGACCTGCTCCTGACAAACCAATATTGGCTGTTTCCTCTTACATGAATATTCTATAGGTTTAAACAATGTACATTTAAATAATTTATTCTATTTAAATTAGATTATTTAAATTATTTATTCTACTATCCTTGCATAAATCTGAGTTAGCCTGGCTTCCCCTTAATGTCCTTTCTTTCTCTTTTGGAAACAAATATTATATTTGCTTTTCTTCACTTGCTGGAGATCTTAAATATGATCTGCTAGTTCACAGTAGTTTAAGATTAATTTCATGATTGCCTAGCAATTTGTGCAACCATATTTATATAAATATTCTTTAAGACGTTCTTTCACTTTATATAGTCCAAACTCTTGTTCTCTCATTAAAATTCTCCTAACTTGTTGTGACTGTTACTAATTTTTTGTAAAGACCAAAGGAAAATGCAGGTTTCCCTCTCATCTCTTATTTGCTCTTCTTTGTTTTTTTTTCCTCTTGCTATGTATACATTTATAAAACCTTAGTCTAGCTCTAATTCATGTTATTTTGTAGTCATTCTGATTTTGGTTCTTCACACCATGCCATGTAATTATTAACAGTCATGGTTTTTGCTGATTTCTTTTCAACTTCTATGGCATTAAAGAGTTCCTGTTGTACCAGCCCTCTCTGCTTTCCACTGGGACAGATTTCTTGTTGTGCCTTTAACATTTCCTGTTTAAGAGAATTTTCTGACCTCAGTGCCTTCTTGTTGGAAAGAGTTAAAAAACTTTTAGAAAATAATCCTGATTGATCCTTTGGAAAAATGGAATAAAGGAGAATGGTCAGGTAGTGGTGCCATACCTATCTGACAAAAACTCTGTGATATGCAATAACCCAGGTTGCACGGAAACATGAAGTTTCTTTATGGCATAAGGAAACTTTGTCATCATGGCAGGGCAATATTATGCCCATAATAATTGGCACAGCATTGCAGTGTAACTACATTGAGATCTGATATTAACTCTTGGTTTCTTCTTGCTCAGTATCTGAATTTTACCATAAAGACAGAGCCTTATAGACTAAGGAAACTCTCTCAGAGCTTTTATTTGGACTTTCTTTTTTTCTCCCAAGAGGCTCTTCCACTTTGTGTATTTCAAAGAATCATACTATTTGCAATTACACAGACTATTTTCTCAGAGTATAAATTAGAATTATTCATGTTTATGACCCTTAGGTTCCCCTCACTTTTTCTGTTAAATTACCACAAGACTAAAGGATCACAGATTAAAGCAAAGTTAGTTTTCATATATTGGTATTAACACTGAGGAAAGCCATTTGATGCTCTTTACTCCAGGAACCCTTTTTCCCACTGGGCTAAGATCAGATATTTCAGTAATATAAAATAACTTTTACTGACTTGAGTATCCGACACTTAATTGGAGAGGCAAATATGATGTCTTCACCTTTGCATTTGTGGGAAAGAAATTTCATATCTATATTAAGAGAAAAAAGCTTCTTCTTATCCCATGCCCATCTCAGAGTACAAGAGCTCAGTATATGCAAGACTTTATTAAATCGGAACACGATTTTTTTGTATAAGGAAAAAAACACATTAACACAGGTAAAGCCATGACAAAAGAAGTCAGTCCTATATTATGATTTGGAGCAATTCCTTGGCCAAAGGGAAAACAGGAGTCCCAATCCTCTTTCCAGTACTGCAAGTGGCAAAAATCCTACTAATTTCAATAATTCAGCAATGGCTTCATCATGTTAACAATTAAAAAATCTATCAGTATAGGGTAAAGGGGATGATTTCTTTGTTTGGTGATATTAAATCTCAAATTAAATGAATACACTGGGAAAGTGAGTATGATCTCTCTCTTAATGCAGTGAAAACATTGTGGAATGAATTGCATATACTCACAGTGCAAACTATCTCCTGAAAAGAAGTTAAGCATTTGAAAGTAGTACATTTTAAACCTTTTCTTATATATCATGTCTATATTTGTTTCTTCTGAGGTTACTCCATGGAGCTAGCAAAAAATACTTCATGATATATGCATATGCAATAGGTGAAAAGTACAAGTTAAAATCATCAGGTTAGGCCACATCTTCTGCTTTCCTTTAGACTGTTCACAAATACTCCTGGGGCACAGACTATACACCTTCTGAACATTTCTGCATACCCTTATCAACAAATCTGGTTTGTCCTTCACTTACTTACCCTGGATTTCCAGAAAATGCCAAATCACCTTTGGGCACAGGATGATCCCTCTGGGCAAAGGATGTGAAAGACCAGTAATAAGGACTATTAGATATTGGTCGTGTTTCTTAAATTGTGACTGAAGAATTTTCAGGTGGTGTAACTGAGCCTGGTTCCCAGCCCCGTACAATGACATAGCAGTGACAGTCACACAAAGTCAGATTTCCACATTGATTTGGACTTGAAAAGTAAAGTTCTTCAGGGCTTAAAGAGACATGGAGAACAGGATGTGCCAAGATATTCACTAACTTCAAGAGATGTGAGATATTAACATTTTGCTTTGATTTAATGAGGCTTGGAGACCTTCCCATTCCTTTGGTTGAGAAAAGGAAAATCAAGTTTGCTGAGCACTGTAGTTTGTTTTATTTACAGTACTGTCTAGATTTTAATCAATATAGGCTTAATACCAAACTTCTAAAAGGTGGTTGAGTAATTCCAAGACTCCAAAACAAAAGAACTCTCAAAATGTAAAAGAGAAAAAAGCAGAGGTTAATGCTACCATTCAGTGTTTGCTTTAAATGTGGCCAAAGGCAGGTAGCTGCTTCACTGTTAAATTAGGATGAAAAGGGCAACTAATCAAAAGGGAAAAATCTGACAAGAAATGAAATCTGAGGTTACTCAATGAATGTTTTGATGCGGCAGTGCTGAAGTGAGCACTTCTGCTTGATTTTTCATCAGCTCCTTGTTCTTTCTCTACATTATGCCCTGTTTTGCTGAAACAGGTCTCTCTGCAGAGAAGGAACAGGTAACTGACTTGGCCAAAAACGACCTTTCTTTTTACTGGCTTACTTTCCGGCTCTCTCAATGTCATGGTCGTCCTTTTTCATAAACACAAAAATGATTGTGCTGGCTGACAAACCATGGAACATGGGAGAAAATCCAGTGTTTGTGAAGGTTCAGAAGGATATAATATTGAGCTTTGAATATGTTCAGTGTTCCTAAGCAAGCTTCTTTGTTATATCTTCTTCCTGACAGAGAAAACATTTCAAATTTCTGCCATGTGAAAAGGCACAAACAAGTCTTTCCTCTTCTGTTTTTCACACTGTAGTTTAGTTGTGCTTGGGCTGGAAAAACCCTCACATCTGTGTGACTTACCCATTTTGCAGTTTTTCACTGTGTTTGCAATAATACACATTTCTTGTGCTATTACAGATTTACCTGATCTACACAACCCAGAATATTCTGTTGGTAATTGAAAAAAATCCCAAACCTAGAGGAGACAGCAATGCCAGCCTAAGTGGTTTAGACTCTTTATAAATCTGTCCTGTAGCCACTGGCAGCACATAGAACTTACCAGCAATGGACAAGACAGTGTTGAAGCTCTCACTCCCACAAGGCAGACGTGAGCTGTGGCAGACCACTGCCTCATGGCCTCCAGTTTGAGCCGATGCCACTGATGGGGAACAGCAGTCACAACCCAGTTTATCAGCTTGAGAGCTGATGTGAAGTTATTTGCCATTGCTCCAGCCTGAAGGAATAATGAGGAGGAGAAAGGAAGGGCATTCGGTGTCTCTACAAAAGCAAATGTATTCCTGACATATGCCATGACGAATATCCTTGACTGGCCTAGCTTGAAATTCTCCACCCATTTTAAAGGAGATACAATTGCAGTGGGATCCAGGTTATTTTTTACCCTCACAGGACAATGAACACAGGCTGCTCTCTCCTGCCTAGCAGGCTCTCTGCTGTGTTACGGGAGGTACTCAAGTGAGATTGCTACAGAAGGCCATTTACCTTGGCCTGCCCAGCACGTATAAAATCAAAAATATTTATGGTAATGATGCTACTGCAATTCTGCTTGTAATAGACTCAAAATGCTAAGTGAAGGCATCATGTAGTGGGAGCACAGCACTGAATTATTCCTGTGTATTGAAATGCTGATAGACAAACTAGGGTGCTAAGTAATTAAGTCACTATTAGACCAAACCATTAAATCCATTGTCTGCTGTTCTAACTGCTGCTAATTGCTGTCACCATGACAACAGGGGAGTTTCTTTATCTGGTATCTCCATGTATTTTCCTTTTCATAATGGAGCCTGCCACATGGAAATTGACATCCTCCCAACTCGAAATACTTGTGTTGAAATAAAGGCAGACATCTTTAGATAAGAACAACTTTAATATCAGTGGATCTTATCTAATTTTTTTATAATTTCTTTGCAGAATTATCCAGATCTTAACACAAAGTGCATTTTAAAATAGATTATTAATTTAAAAAGCTTGCCTTCTCACGTTCATGATAAAATTCAAAGTTCATCTTAAAATCAGGGAGGTAAATGCATCAGGCTAATATAATTCTCTGTACCTTGTACAGATTTTAGTTCACATCCTGTTTATGGCTATACTTGCATCAATATTAACCTTGGTCAGAGCCCAGATTTTATCTCTAAATATTTCTTTTTTAAAGAAAAATAGTTATTTAGGAGTCTTTCAAATATTTAAATCCTATACTTAAGTTACTGCCATTCCATAGCACCTGTTCTGAAGCTCCATCAATCTGTTATTCCATTTGAATGGGGGGTGAATCACTGCCGAGCTGCAAATAGAAGTCTGCTCTGAACTGCTTGTCTAATATTAACTGCTGATGCCATCTCCTAAGAGTGAAGGAAGGATATCCAGAGAAAAGCTGGAGTTCTCTCAGTCCTTCCCATGTCTTACTTCAGCTCCAGCTGAGAAGAGGTGCTGTGAAACAGTGCCAACACTTGGCTAATATTAGACTCTATTTTCCAAGGAGAAAGGATAGAAAGAAGATTACCTGGGAGCTCTATCTGGAAACAGAGCTTCAGGACTTCTTCTGTGTTTGACTTTTGAAGGGATAGGCTCTCATATAAACTGAGCAAGAGCTACTAAAAGGATTCCCTCTAATCCAACACCAGAGGCTGCTTCCCAGGGCTGGAGGGCAGAGGAGAGTCCTGCAGGTGGATCCCTGTCCAGTGCCATGGCACCACTCTTGGCAGTTGTGTTTCATCTGAAAATCGTCTTTGTCCATGGACACCACAACAGTTTGGCAACAGCCTGAGCTTAAATTACAGCAATCAAGAAGTTGAAAGCCTGTGATGCTGGTAAAAATTCATTGTGATGGTTCTCTGTGTGTGTTTTATTTGTCCATATTGTAAACATTGTGAAATCTGCCAAGATCTGGTACAAATATGCTTTCCCACACTGAGACTGTGATAAATTGCGAAAAGTGTATGGTAAAGTTCGAGCGACACCCAAAAAGTGTCCTAGAGAAAGGGAAGGGAGAAAAGCATGCACTGTAACTCTTGTTACCAAAGCACATTTCCTTAACTTAAGCAGTATGACATTGTCTATTTAGGAGATAGCATTTCCAAATATTATGTTGCCATTAAAGAGAAATTGCTGAGGCTTTCAAAGGAAGAAAGGCCATCTGTTCTACATTTTTATACAGTGTGTTGTTTTCTCATATAAATCTGAAAGGAATTTTATGACCTTTAACACAATGTTTATTAACTTGCTTATATTGTACTTTGAAACTGTTAGCTTTTGCTTCATAAAGTCATCCAAAGTTTTTAAGTCCACCCTTGAAAAAGATATTTTCTAACAAGTCCATTGTTTACAGACACATCTTTAAAAATGGCAGCTGAAAATGATGATAAATACCAAAAGAATCTCAGAGTCCGAAACAAAAGCTCCAAGACATGTCATTTGTCCTCTGCTTCATTCAGCACGCAGGAATATCCGTATCTACAGACTTCCTACTGCACAATTCATTGACACTGTGTGTTACTGGGGACAAAAATCTTTCCAGCTTTCCAAGCATCCATTTTTTTCAGCTGTTCTGGGTTGGCCTGGTGCACAGGTATTAGCAATGCCCCCAATGAGAAAACTCTGTGATATTGAACATAGCTGATTGCATCCTAAGCCATTTTCAGTTCAATGTAAAGTTTTGTACAGACAAGCTGTAAAAATTATGATCTTCATTGTATATATACTGGCCATGACAGGATTTCATTAAATTATCAAAGATTTGGGCCACCAAGACAGACAGTCTCCACTGCAATAGCATGATTCTAACAACTCTATGCAGAATAAATTCTCTGAGGCAAAAGTATTGATGGCAGAGCCTCACTCAAGATCTCTGCACAGTAGGCTGGCCATTAATCTGACCCCTGATACCGTCCTTAACTGGTCCTTGTTTTCAAACCCATGCACATTTTAAATCCCATCAACTCAAAAGACTACTGTTCTGCATTTTCCTAGGCAATTACATCACAGAGAACACTGGAGCAAACTAAGCCCAAATTCAATCTTGCAGCAACAGCAAGAAACTAACTCTAGAGGAGGTTTGATTATGTCATTTATTTATCTGAAAAACTGTGCTAGGATTAAATCTTGTAGCCCTTGGTGTCTTCTGTCATATCAGTAATTCCGTCAGCATCACTGGGAAATTGACTAGATCAAAGTAATGACAAGTATTGGAGTGGGATGAAGAAATTCTTTGGAAGTTCATCACTGTTCTCTTCATTATATGTGTTCCTAAATAACAGCCACTCTAGAAACACAGATAATAAAAAAGAAAAAAAGCAGCATAGATGAATTGCCCTGGTTTAGTCTCTCCCGCAGAGCAATGCATATATTTTTAACTTCTAGTGAGGTTTAAAGCCATCACCTTGCAAGCACTTACACAGGAGCTTAACTCTGTGTGTGCAAACAACACTGCCGACTGACTCCAGTGGGGACATTCTAGCACAGAGATCACGACGTGCATCAGTCAGTACAAAACCGGCTCTCTGAGGCAGAAGGATTTTTTTTTATTGTTCTTCATTATAACCCAGCTCTGCTGTAGAAGCCAGTTTTTAAAAAATGCCTTCAGAAAGACCCTGGTTGAAATAGCTGAAGTGCTCTACTGGGGATCGTTTCAAGAGGAAGCTGATGTACTATCAAATATACAGGGAAAGGCAGAAGGAGGCTAGAGAAGGAAAAGGAAATTGCTCTTTGGGAAAGCTGCAGCATCATTTCAAAGCTTTGCTATTGCTTCATTTGACAAGGGGAAATAATAACTGGTGAATTGATGTAAGATCACAGGAGTGAAGAGCACAGAGCTGTTTAACTCTAGCACACACTCAGGATAGCTTGCTTAGGCTGAGGGACAGCCTGGGATTTGCTATTACCCTGATACTTAACTACCAGGAAAAGAAACAAGGTGCATATCAAAGCACCTAGCAAGAGAAACCACACAGCAAGACACCCTTTCAAATTAAGACCCAAAAATGTTTAAATGCAAGAAACCCATCATGAGCTGTGTGTAATGCAGTGTCTCCTCTGCGAAGGGAGAGAAAAGGATGTTGCAGCAGCTATGATTCCCACCCAGAATAACAAAAAATACCGTATCTTTTGTTTAAAAAGGGTAGCTCCAAGAGTGCGGTAAATGCTCTGGACTCTGAAGTCATACAGTCCAATTCTGAAAGGCACTATTACAATAAATTTTCCATAAGGTACTTTAAAGAAAATAACCCTCCTGGGAGGGGCCGGAGGGAAAGAGCCATCAGGTTGATTCCCAGCAGCCACCAGCAGTCCTGCTGTGGACATATCTGCCTGGAGAACTTCAGTGGGTGTCCATCTCCCACACTTACCAAACTATAAACCACAAAATGCTCAACAGCTCTCCATTCAATGCTTTTAGTACAACAGGCTGATACCTGTATAAAATATAGTGCACCAAAGGAAGAGAGGAGAGAATGTTTGAGGGCACAGACATTGAGATTAGTATGAAAAAAATGTTCTGACAATCTTAGGAAGCCGGTTATGACCCACATCACAGAAGCAAGGATAAAACCCAAAAATAAGATCACAAAGCAAACAGGGATGTCCACCAATCTCGCCTGGGGGAAAATAATTTCTAAGGGATTGATTCAGGTTCAAACACATGATTTATACATGCCAGTCTGAACCTCAGACTTACAGCTTTTCTATCATCCCTAACATTCTTTCTCTAGTCACAGGGAAAGCCATAAAATAATCTGGAAGTCAAGCTATGCTTCAGGACAAAGGATGTTTTCTGCCCAACACAAAATCAAATATTTGCTGCTGCAAATGTCACACAATGGCATTTTACATTGCTGTTGTTTGCTTACTTGCATAACAAAGGCTTTGGGGAATGCAGATTTTTTTTTTTTTTTTTATATACTCACCCCTGCTTTTATGTGAATTGAAAAAAAAAGCAAATCTGTTCATCCAGGGCTGACTGGAAAGCAAAGAGGTACAGAGCAGCAGTTCAGTCTTAATGCCTGTCACCTAATCTTCAGCTAAATTTGACACAACTTGATTGAAAGTGAAATTAAATTAGAGTTTAAAAGTCATTGAAAACTTCTGAGTTCATAAGTGATTATTAACCTCCTGAGCACTGTGAAGGCTCTGACTGTTCATGCAGGATGTGAGCCTTGTGCAGGCTGTGCCTGATGCTTCTGACACCTCACAGCATTGCTCCCCAGGGGGAACCACAGGCTGGTGGTGGAGGGAACTCCGGCTCCCATATCCAGAGCAAGAGCTCATCCTCTGGCTGTGGCATGGTAGCTTCTGCAGTGTTCTTAATGCCTTAAATTTATTTTCAAATTTGAAAATAAATGATTTGGGTCTGTTCTGTTTTTGGCTGGTAGAGTTAATTTTCTTCCTAGTAGCTGGTACCTTGCTGTGTTTTGGATTTAGTATGACAGTAATGTTGATAACACAGTGATGTTTTACTTATTCCTGAGTAGTGCTCACTCTACCTTAAGGACTTTTCAGTTTCCAGTGCTGTGCTGGAGTGCAGGTACACAAAAAGCTGTGAAGGAGAATGGCCAGGGCAGCTGACCTGAACTGGCCAAAGGGATATCTCACACTGTGGAATGTCATGTCCAGTATGTAAACAGTGGGGAGCTGATTGCTGCTTGGGGACGGGCTGGCATCAAACATCAAGTGATGCATTACTTGTGTTTCTTGGGTTTTATTCCTTCCTTTACTAGTACTACTATTATTAGTATTACTATTATTAATATAAAAATCTCAATCATTAAACTGTTCCTTTATCAACCCTATGAATTTTCTCATTTCTACTCTTCCATTTCTCTTCCCCCATCCTGCTGGTGGAGAGGAGCGAGAGACTGTCTGTGTGGTACTTAGTTGTTGCCTGGGATTAAACCACAACGGGGAGAAGAATAGGCTTTCTAATTCTAAATAATGTCATTCTTTGAGTAACACCCAATGATGTCAATTTAACTCAGCAGCTTTGTGGTTCAACCTAATAGGAGCGAATAAACTGAATTGGTAATAAGCTTGCTTTTGACAGGGACAGTCTTCTAGAAGGATGTGTCATCAGAAAGCTCCCAGATGGAATGAGTAATTCCTGATTTAAAAGAAAAGCCTATTCTTCCCCTCTGCCCCTGAGCACTTGCAGCTGTGGGGGCAGCCACAGGACCAGACTGCCTGGAGCAGCGCAGTGGCTCTTGCCAAACTCTTGCCAGCTCTGCCAAGGCCCCTGTGACCCCTCCAGAGCCCCATGCACATGGGATAGGCCATAGAAAAGCTGGCAGGAGGATATGGGAAATGGGGCTGATTCAGAGCTGTGTCCCAGCACCACTGAGCTCTCCCTGATGCCAGCCAGAGAGACAAAACTGGAGCTGCCAAGCTGAGCTGGGCGTCTTCGGAGACATGATTAGCTTAAGTCTTGCAGCAATTAGTGCCAGCAAGTGCCATAACAGCTGCCCTATCATAGCAGAAAATCCAAAACAGCGACTCCAGGACCACACTATTTCTAATACCTATGAAAGAGATGATGATGCTTTACTCCCCTCAGTTAAATGAATATTTTGCTAGTGATACATTTGGAAAACCTGCTTAATCTTTCTTCCTCCCTGTGCCCCCTGCACCATCAGCGTTCCCGTCTTATCCACAGATATCACATTACGACTGCGCTGAAACAGCTTGCCTGTGAAACACCAAATCTTTGTGTGAAACACAGCAAATATTCCTTTGGACCTTGTTAGGGTCCCTTCAGAGACTTTCACCAAATTTGTTCTTCCACCAGCAGCTGCAGCCACCACAGGAACCCTCTGCCAGTTGGACTATCATCCTCTACCCCTGCCAAGCAGATAAGACGAGAACAACAAAGGAAAAATCAGCCTTAAAGCCCTTGAAGGACAGCTCCCATGAGGTGTCAGAATCTGGGGAAGGACTTATTAACAGAAAGGGAAATGCAATATGGGGCACAGAATTGCTACAAGAAAAAGAGAAATGAAAGTACTAGATGGGAAGAAAGTGATTACAGGGAATTTTATAAATAATAAAGATGGAAACTGAAGGACAAGGATATAAATGAAAAAGAGAAGACCAAAACTGAGAAAAGAAAGGGGATAAAAAAGCAGTGATAGGTAGAGAAACTTCAGGTTAGTATTTCAATTAACTGGCTTTGGTGCATTTTTCCCAGATACCACCATGCACAGGCACAGCACCACAATTTGACAGTTAATCAGCTATTTGTGGATTCCTCATAATGCCCTGTTAATATTAGTACAATGTGGTGAAACCTCTCTACAGCCTCCCAGTTTCTGCAGCACATCATACTGGCCTTATCTTCACCCTTTTAAACAGCTGAGAGGCAGCAGATCTGCATCTCTTCCATATTCCTAAAGCCACCATTTGGTACATGCCTTTCAAATCCCCCACAATCTCCAAGTGCAGTCGGGGAGGTAGCTATGTGCAGAAGAGAAGCAGGAAAGAAGAACTAGAAGGGAAGGATGGGATCTGTGAGACTGAACCAGTGCTCACTCAGAAAAAGCTACAACTTTGGGAAGACCTGACACGGAAACATGCTCACTTAATTCAGGTAATTAACCCTGAAGGGCAGCCTCGCTCATTGCCAATACCGAATACAGCTTCCAATACTGCAGGAGTGGGCAAGGAAGGAAACTGACCTGAAAAGGCCCAATGTATTTTGAAAGGAAAATGAGGGCAAAGTTAGCTCCAGAGGGAAGATGGTGGTGCTATATGGGTATTATTGTAGAGGGCTGGGTTGTGAAGCCTGATCCATAGGCCTGGATTCTGAAATGCAACCTGGAAGCAGGGTTGGAAGCTATGGGAAAACTTTTTGTGCCTTCGGATTACAGAAAGTGCTGAATTTTAAAGACCTGAGCTTCACACTGATGCCCCTTGTGACTTTCAAAATGTGAACTTCGGTCGTGACATAGAAACTATTTTTACCGATACTTCTGTAATGAAGGCAAAATCTGCTTAGGGAATTTGGGACACTGGATACCTGAGTATTCAACTAAATATTAGCTCTCTGTTAAAATTGGTGCAATCTGGGGGAGTCACCATCCCTGCAGATATTTAGAAGATATGTAGATGTGGCACTAAGGGACATGGTTTGGTGGTGGACTTGGCAGTGCTGGGTTAATGGTTGAACTCAATGACCTTAGAGGTCTTTCTCAGTCTAAAAGAGTCTATGATTCTATAAGTGTCAGTGGTAGGTTGTTGGACTTCTGCTTTGTTTCCATGCTGTCTGCACTACCCTGACCTCAGGCATTATCAGTGATAAGATTCCCCTCTATGTTCTTGATGCCTTCATGGACAGACAGATGTCTTCCTGCTCACTAGCCCAGACCACAGTGGCACAGTTTGCTGATCCCAGCCCTTTGGAGGTGTAGCACTACAACACATCTTTTCTTAGGAACCCCTTGCAAGTCTCTAAGTAAACACAATGCATGAAAGGAACAACATCCACCTCAGAGTAAAGGAGGAAAGAAGCAAATCCAGAGCCTGAAAAATAACAACAGCAAGCACATTTTCTTAGTCCCAATGTGGGCAGAAAATTGACTCCACAGTATTTGAAAACCTGCTGGTGGAGTGGAGGTGTCACCTCTAGAAGCTTGGCTGCTGTGCCAGTTACAGCTTACTCTCCTCAGCTGCATTTGTGACACAAAATTCATGTCTTGCCCAATTCATCGGACATCTAAGGAGAATTTTTATAAACACATGTTGGCAACAGCTATGGGTAATAAACCAAGTTTGCATCATCATCACAGCTCCCTCTTCCTGACATGGAGCTGTCACTGGAACGGGGGCTTAAGCAACAAAACTTCCCTTGGAGATGCATCTGTGCATCCATTAGAATGCTGATGCTGCCCAGTTGGCATCACCCTAAAGGGGGCAGAAGAAAATTCCCCCAGAGAAGACTGACTCTGCAAACTCTGCAGTGTCTAAAAACAGATACATGTGAAAACAAAGGCAGATATAGCTTACTTATGGTGCCAAGTGTATATGTGAATCCATAAAATCATCACACTTGATGGTTTTCTCCTATCTGAGAATAAGGCATGCCTGAGAGAGCGAAACAGTAATTGGATTAAACTGGATTGAATGTCTTAGTGCTACTTTATGCTATTACAAAACTGACATGATTATACAAATGGAAAGCATAAAACTGGAAGTATTAACTTGAAGTTCTTGTAAATTTAGTGCTTGATTTTTCCTGCTCCAGAGACCTTGAGAAAAAATACATATTTCTGTAAGTTGCATTAAGGCTGAACCTTCCCCACCAAGCCTGAGGTACTAAGAAGGGACTGTACCTGAGAACAAAGAGACGGAAAGATTTCTAGCACTCTGCTTAAGGTTTTATGCATTCAGTTTCCATTAATAAAGCTAATATTTACACTCAGAGTTCAAACCTCAAGGAAGTGAATTATGTTCAGAAAAATAACAGTTTATAATAAAAGTCCATAAACAATGAACTGCATTTTAATTTTCAATGTTTTATTTGAAGAGTTATTTAAAGGGAAGAAAATAATAAGTTAAGCCTCTGGCCATTGAAGATCTGAATCATTTTATAGATGTAGATGCAAGTAGTCAGCAGAACAAAACAGTACATGACACCATTTCACAGTTCAGGGACTGCTGGAAACAGAGACATCATGTGAAATATTTTTCAATATATAACTTTCTGTATAGTAACAAAGAAACAAAGAAACAAAGAAACAAAGGAACAAAGAAAAAACTAAAGGCAAAAAACAGATAGTCAAGAAATCACACATTGACCACAGCTCAGTGAGCTGGTTGTTGCAATGAGAATTCCTAGAGAAAATTTGATTATCTATGGCCTTTTAAGAGAAAATGTGGTTTCAACACATCTTTTTGCAAAAACTCAGATAATTTCTTGAGTGCAAACCAATACCAGGCTTCTTGAGTGCAACCACAGTAGCATGCAAAGAAAAGAGATGAAACAACATGAACACGCAGCTGAAACACACTGGAATTAACCAGACACCAGGTATTTTTCCATAGCAGAACATTAGTCATGTAGTCTTGATATAAACAAGTCAGAATGAATTGCTTACATGTTGTAAATCTGAATGTCTGATAGTCTCTTCAAAGTGGCTGATTAGGTGCTTGAAAATACATGTTTTTGTACTACCCAAATTCCTACACTTCCCAGTTTGGGTTGACAGACATGGAAAGTTCTTACCCTGTTCTTTTCCATCCTATCAGACCCTACAGTTACAGTAAGGATCTCAAATAAATATGGATTTTATAGAAGATCTGATGAGGGTATCAATAGACTTGCTTAAGTTTTAATGGGATTTGTATTCCTTGGTGGCTTTTGGTTAATGGTTGGACTTGATGATCTTGGAGGTCTTTTCCATCCCAAATGATTCTGAATCTGTCTAATATGGAATCCAACATGGGAAAATTTTGCCAAGACATTACTGAAGTATCACATCTCCATACTTTCACCTCTTGCTTTGGAGTATGGAGATGATGCTGTGGAACAGTGGGACTGGCAGCCTGTCCAGCTCTTAGAAATTCCTGTGAGACACATTGTCCTTCATGCAGACCCTGGTGCACAAGGTTATGGTGGAGTGTGGACAGTGCAGGTAGATTTGTGAGATTCTCTAATTACACAGCATTATACTCTTTAATTCCTCCTTCTCCTCCCCATCTTGGGCTCGAGACAGTGCAAAAGTTGGATTAAAAGTCTAAATCACATGAGAATAGCTCAAGCATTTCCACTAACAGTTTACAATGAACTAGTCAGGAAAATACCGCCAGTTGCCCATGTTGGTGATTTTCCACATCTCCCTGTGATAGGTTTCACTTCCTTCATGTACGGAATCACAGCCTTCACTTCTTAATACTACTACTACATCCTTGCTCTCCAGCTGTATAAATGAGCACTGCCATCTGTGCCTGGTAATCCTTTCTTGCATGCATCCAGCATCCCCTTACAAATCTGTGTTTTGCGGATAGAAGCAATCTATAGTAGCACTGGTCATCTGCACTCAAACATATGTCATCTGATCCTTGTTTATTTAATAAAGAGATTGTATTGGAAACCACTGGCAGTAATTCAACAGTGAAGGACTGTGGGTTTAAGCATTATGGATTTACGTAAGTGGAGAGAAAACCAATCTAGTTCATGCTTAAATGATTATGTTGAGTCCTGCCAATTGAGCTGGGGGGAAGCTCTTGCCTTGCAGCTCCCCTGCTTAGCCTGTGGGATATTTGCCACGAGGGAAAATGGGAGGTTCTTGTATCATATTCCCTACTGAGGACAAAAGAGCAGAGGAGATGAAATAGAAATAAGTTTATCTTCATTAAAACTTTAGTATTGTAAACAAGACATTTTATAATAAACTGGATGAAGTTGCAAAGTTTTAGCCAAATTGAATGGTGTACTTAATTTTGTTACTGACAGCTGCAGTTTTGTCACTGTAACAGTTAATTTCTTAACTTTTGATTTACAATTATTAAACAAGCTTCTTCTTTCCCCACCTCTACTCCTACTTTCTTTTAATTGCAGAGCCTGAAAAAAAAAGAGAAAAAGAAACATCAAAGCAGGTATGGAGACATCATCAGGTCCTGAAACAAAAAACAATAACCTGATTTTGCATTAGTTTGGACCATCATTAAAAGATCACATCCATTTAGAAATGGTACAGCTTCCCAGCTTAGAGCAGCCATTCTGAATTTCCTGAAGCATCTCTCCCTACCCCTGCATCTTCTGCATTACTGCATGTGCTTGTACAGTGCATGACAAAAACACACCTCTGAAAAGGCAGCCAAAACCCTAAAATTACAGGATGGCTATGAGGCAACAGGTGAGACAGTGAGAGAAAAGAAAATTGCATGCATAAATACAGCAAAAACATCCACAGACAAAGTTTGGGAAGAGATGGGTAATCTAATCCATGTAAAGGGAGGGATAAAAAAGCAGTTGTCCAACATATTAGGGCCTCTGTGAAAAGAAAAAAAAAAAAAAGAAAAAAGTGGTGCTAAAATTTGAATTCTACAGAAATCCTGAAGAAGATAAATTTATGTGAGTGGATGCAGTGTGGAGAGAGCTGTGCATCAGCCTAGGACTGTGGTCAGGCAGGTTTTGAATATCTCTAAAGATATAGACTCCACAATTTGTCTGGGCAAATTTTCCTGGTATTCATCACTTCTACAGTAAAAAGATGTTTCTTGTGGTCAAGTGGATCTTTTGAGAAGTGTTTGACTCTCCCATCTTGTATTTATATACACTAATAAAATCCCCCTCTGAACTGAAAGAACACATGGAAACATCATCACAGCATGTGGTCACAGAAGTGTCACCCAGGAATCAGAAAAGTGGCTAAAGCCATGGGCTATGAAGTGTGCATGTGGCCAACCTGCTCCACGAGAAGTTTGAAGTCCAAAGGAGCATGGACAGAAGCCAGACTGCCACTTGACCTATGGGTCAGGAACTACTCCCATGACCTCTTCCCTTTGGCATGATAGACATAAACCTCAGGTACGCCCACACTGAGTAGCTCTTAGCTCACCACGTGCTCTGACTGGTTTTCTCTAAGCCTTACTGCTATAAATAGGAGGCCCATAATGAAGGGGGTAAAGAGCAGTGTTGGCCTAGGGGCTCGGCGTCAGTACCTCACCTTTTAATTAGCACTATGGATGCAACTGAATTTTCAAAAGGCCAGGTGCTTTCACACAGGATATTCTACTAACTTAATATTAGACAGAGTAGAGCAGAGAGGCTGAGTGAAGCCATCATCTATTTGATGAAGTGCTCTGAGAAGTGCTGTAATTGGTCGCTGAAGTTGAGAACTGACATTTCATATTGTCCTGAGGTCTGCTCAGGAGGAGAGTCTGCAGTGTGGATCCCAGGGAGATGGAGACTCAGATTTCCTTCTGGCTACACTTTCTTTCCACTCAGACAGCCAAATACTGGATTTAAGCAGAATGGAGGTGTCCATTACAGAAGAGTATCAAGCAATGCAGTATTAACATGGAAGGAATCCACAAACTCTGTATAGTCAGTGGAAAGACAAAGGCACTGAATTAAAATAGGAGAATTCTGTTTTCTCCACTGACACTGAACTGTGCAGTTCTATTGAGTTGCCTGATTCACTCCCCCTTTCTCCTTGCTCTCTCCATCTCAAAGCAGTAATGTGGAAGTCTGGTTGGTGTACCAGTGCCCCAGCTAAGCAGGAAGGATTTCATCCTAAACAACTGCAGCCCACTGAAATATGTACATCCAACCCCACTGAAGCTGGTGAGGATTTCCACAATGAATTCCAGCTGCAGACTCCTCTTGCTGGCTTTACAATGCTCAGTTCATCAAATTTACAGGGGCAATATATACAACCTGTTCTGCTCTCAGAGATAGCTGTGGGATTGCAGTGAGGCCTCTGATAATGCTAAATTTTTTTCCTGGATTTAATACTTGAGGGAAGAATAAGGACTAAAAAAGTAGGAGACAGTGCAAAATAGCTTCCTGCCTCACCAAAAGGATCATGAGAATTTAAATTAAAATATCCCAAGCAGGATTTACTAAACAGCCCCTGGCTACAGAACTTCCTCTCCTGCAGCTGCTTTCAATAATAAAGCTTCAATGCCTATTGTTTTTTTCCTTACTTACAAACAATTCCAAATGGTTGATTTAATTATGCTGAATACAAAGCTGCGATGTCTCTGGGCAGAATTGCTTCTGACAGTCCAGCATTTGCAAGAGCTCAGTCTCACAGACCTCCAGAATTTAACCTGTCTGCAAAGAGTAGTTTGCACAACCCCCAGGTTCTTCTTTCTGGGACAAAAACAGACAAAATGATGCTGACCTTTCATCCTAAAGAAGATAAAATTTTAAAACCCTTTCAGAAATTGAAGGAGACAGGAGGTCTCATCTGCTGCCTCATATAACAGAAAGAATAGGAGCTTGTTTGCTATTTCCTTTTAATTTCAGAACAAAACAAACCACTCTACAGCTGACTTAAGACCAAAAAAAGGAAGAGTTGTGCATAAATCCTGAATTATTATCTTAAGCCAAACCAAACAAACATGATATAGAGAGAACAGGCAAGATAAAAGGGAATCCATTACAATTTCAAAGCAGTTTGGAGCCACTTGTGAGCTAAGGTTGGATCTGTGTCATGATAATGTAGTGCCAAAGTAACTCCTCCAATGACATCAACAGAATTACTCTGGCTTTATACCAGCATGGCTGGATTCGCAACCTGGCACTGAACGCATTTGTAATTAAACCACCAGTGCACTTGCCGTATTCCCCAGGTTTACAGATGTTCTAAAATTGTTCAGTGAGTGGTAGTTATATCCAGGATATGGATATAGTAAAAGATATTAACCAAAATGGTCTAGGCCAAATCTTAAACTGATGGAACTCTACCAATTACTGACTGACGCGACCTGGGCATCCGCCCCGCTGTGTGTTGTTGCATATCAGTCAGGGCAAGATGGAGCTGCAGAGTGATTTCATCTTGCCAAAGTACTAAAAAAACATAGTGAGAGCAGTGAAAATTAAATGTGAGGTCAGCAAAAACTCAGACCTGGGACTGTGAAAATCCCAGCAAATCCTATCCTCTGGCATGCAATTGAGGCTAAGCCTAACGTAAAGACCATGTTTTGCTCAGTGAGCTTATGGGATTCTTTTCAGCAGAAGCCTGGGCTTGACTTGGGGTGTCCCTTCTCTTCTGGTGAGGGCCCTGTAATTCTCAGCCAAGAAACTGACTGAATTCCAGTCCATGAAAGCCTCAGTGAGTGAGAGAGATTTGGAGCTCATGCCATATAAAGGAGCCCTGGCCTTGGCTGCTGTTGTGGAGAAATGGTGGGTGGGTGGTGGAAGCAAAATGAGATATCAAGGTGAATGAAGCGCAAGATAAAATGGAGGAGAGGGAGCTGTGGGAAGTCAGAGATCTTTTTTCTGCATCATAATAGGAAGAAATAAATCCACTATTTGTATCTCTTAAAGGACCTTGCCTATCTGCAGTATGTCAGCTTTCCAAAATCTCTAGGCAGCGCAGAAAGAGTCAGACTCTCCAGCTATTGCCTGAAGAGCGCTCCATGTTTTATCTCATTGTTTTCCCCCAAGAACATTCCAACAGGTAAGTTCCATATCGTCATCTGTTAACTCTTCACTCTATATTGTCCCATTTGGCTGAGTTCAATCATCCATGTCATTCATTCCATAAGGACTGACTTTGGGAGCAGCTGCATTGTTCTTTTGGTTCCAGTGTTGCCTAATTACCTCATCGCTTTCTACGGTAACTAATACCATAATTTGGTTTCACATTTTACTTTTCTTTTAACTTCATAATTATTTTTCTAACACTGTTTCAGTTGACACTTGTAGACTTAGGAAAACCTTTTATCTCTGCTGTCCCAAGCAGCTTCAGCCAAAAGCAAGGAGAAACAGGGTTGGATGGCTGATACCCATCACCGGCAGTGGATAAAGGTTGTCACAGTTTAGAAATAGTACAGGACTCTCAGCAACTTTATCAGAATATGAAATAATTTTACATTGGTATAAAGCCTAGAGTGTGGTCACCATTCCTTTCTGCCCAATCCAGTGATGTTGGCACAACTTAGCCTGAAAAACAAACAAATAAAGTCACAAAGAAGCCCTCATAAATAGATGAAAGTGGTGTGATATGTAAAAAATATATTCATTGATATATGAGGGTAAAAAGTTACAAGTCACCTTCACTGTAGAATCCTGAACATTAGGTTTTAAAGTCAAATGAATTTTCTAAAACAGTTTTGATATACAAATCACTAAACAAAACAAGTTTCAGAACAGGAAGGAGAAAAAAAAAATAGGAGTTATTAACAATTTATTTCTCATGAGTGAACTTGCTGCCAGTTCCCCAGTCCCTTTACATAAAACAATATATAAAGAGATGAGAAAAACACATTCTGCTGTAGGAAATTCATTCTGAAATAAATATGGTTTTAAAAGTCAAAATAAAGAAGGTCGTTCTGAAGCCAAAGGGAAATTTCAATGTCCCCAGCAGAGCTATAACTGATGAGAAAGAATAGTAATTCTCCTGCTTGTGCAATCTGTCCTACTCAGTGTCCTTGGCCTAAGGAATGATATAGGATATAGGGTGCCAAAAATTCAGTAGCATTATATTCTGAAATTAAAGGAAAATATAGTAAAAGAAAATATCTCATAACATTTTCTCCATATTTTTGTCTTCATTGGAACAAGAGAAGACAAAAGAATAATGACCAGCTGGTGAAAAAAGTGGCCTCTAACTTCTTGAATGGCAAAATCACCAGAGAAGTTCAATGTCAAAGCATCTGCTCCATGCAGGATGTCATCAATCCAAGTTTCCAAGGGAAGGGAAAAACCTCCGCTGCTTAGACAGATATTAAACCTGCCTAGAATCTGAAATATATGTCCCATATTAGAAAAGTTATTCATGTTCTTCAGAAAAACTGTCACCTACTGTAGCTCTTAGATGAAACCAGGACAATTGAAAATACTTATAAAAGATGGGTGTGTTTTATATTATGACCTATAAGAGCTTGATAAATCAATAAAACTTTGAGTGTCCACTCAGGAGATGAAATTCCTGGTGAACTATGGCAAGACACCAAAAAGATATTTTTGTAATAATAGAATATAGATGTTTCAGAGCTGCAAGTCATTTTAAGGGTTCTCATTTCTCTTTGAAGGACTCTGGGGAGAAGGGAGCTTGGCCTTGTTGCAGAAGGGTTTCCAGTAAGGTGCTTGGTCCCACCTCATGGCTTGGGCAAACGCAGCGTGCCTGTGCCTTTGTCTCTTACTGCTCAAGTGAACTTCCGTGGCAAGAATGACCTTGGCAGGGTGGAGGCTGCGTGAGGGGGCATGCACAGCACTGAAAGAAGAAGCTGCAGAACCAACTCACAATGGAGGCAGACAAATTTGTGGACCCATAAGTGAAAAAGATGGAACAAAGACACCTTTACCCTCCCTTCTAGCTGTATTTTAGAAAAACCTCAAATATCTCTCAGCAGTAAAGATTCTGAGACACATGGATGAATGGATTTGATTCCACTAGCACAGAGCACTGCTATGCATGTAAATTGGTGCTAATTATAAGATAGTCTGTCTTTTGGTATAATTCATAGCTTGGGAGGCCCAAAAAATTATTTCATAGAAAGTAAAGGTGCCTTTCCTTTAATTACAAACTATAACTTATGCATTTGGAAAACTGTGAATTCTTAGAAGTGTAGTTATTCTCTACTGACTACCGAATTTTAAAGCACCATTAACTCAAACAGATAAAATAAGATTAATTTAGATCATATTATGTCAGTAATGGCTCATAAACATTTCTGCAGTCCCCAGTTCTATCCTAGAAACAGAGCAAGTGCTGCAATGGCAGAAGCCAAAGGTACCTCCTGCCCCTAGGTCTAGTTCTAATGGTGGCATATACCTGAAACCTGTGGGGACACCTGCAGGTGACACGATGGCAGCCTCACAGGAGGGAGGGGAAGAATGTCTCTGGTCTCCTGAATTTCTGGAAGTGACAATCTTTATAATCAATCTTTATAATCATACTTAGAATCAATTTGAGATTGCTCCCTATCCTCCCCCCCAGTTTGAAAGAAAGGCAGCCATATGTTAAAAGTCACAGAGTATGCTTACTGATATATATATATTAGTATGTAGGTATTAGGTGTGCTTTAAAAAAAAAAAAAAGAAAATTTTATTTGTTTAAAATAAATGTTACTGATTTTATATTAGCCTTTTTTTTACCCTACATTGTGTTTTTCCTGTTTAAAAAATATTCACTTCCTTTCTACAAAAATGGGCTACTTCTATTTTATGACATACTTTTGTTCTTGTTTCTACCTGTTCTATATGACTTTTTACTGTATAGCATCCTCTGTATCTTGCTGTTCTATTCTTCCTAGAAATATAATTTCTACCTTTATTAAGTCTGCTGTGACACCAACCCTACACAGAAGTATTTGGGGCCCTAGTCACATCTCATTGATGCCTATGAGAAAATAATTATCCTCCAAATCAATCAATGTTGGCCAGGCAACAGGCTTGTCATGTCAATAAGGAGAAAGCTGTTGCCCAGCTGTTAAATTTAGAATATTTATAGAGAAAGAAATCTAACAATTTTCCAGATGACTTGTTCTTCTCCCACTCCCATCTCCTGCACTGAAGTTTGCTGCTTCCCATCACTTGTGTGATTCTGGAGAGGGCTAAATCAGATTGTCTGCATGTGGTCAGATCCAAACCCTTGCAAAATAAACCAGCCAAAATCTTGCTGTTTTGGCAAGTTATAGGAAGACTAGGTACATGCTGACTCAGTCTTAGCAGCCAAAAAACCCACTAGCCCCTTGACTCTTGTGTCCTGAGGATTTGGCTGATGTACAACCATGAACTAAAGAGGCAATTCTCCAAACTGCTCAACTATTTAAAATATAAGTTAAAATTTTAATGGAAATGCTTAGTTTGCCTTGTCATCCTATTACTTATCTGACAGGATGCATTTAAGTCTATAAATGTCACTAGCATATTTGCCTATTAGCTATTTGACCTATGAATATATTTACCATTGTTTCAGCTTACAGGACAACACACCATGAGCTCATCTGCAGTGGACAGTTTATTACTGCACACATTTTTTTCTATGAGCTAGTCTGGTTTTAGTATACAACAAGATTTCATCACTCTGTGGTTTCTAAGTTTACTCAAACTCCTCTAAAAAACTTTTATTAAACCTTTGCAGAAGGGTAGAACTATGTCCCTTTGTTCTTCTTTCCACACTAAATTGAAAGTGCTTTCAAAGAACACTAAGACACTAGAGAAACACAGTCTTTCGCAGCTGGATGTATTCTAGTTTTCATTTTACCACCCTGTACTACCTGGCAAAGTTTTTGTGAACTGTGCCTCTCCCAGAAGCAAAGCAGATGCTGTGAATTCCAGTTGGATGATGGTGCATGAGGACCTGAGAGAGCACACATCACAATGATCATACCTGTTGATCAGACGAGGTTATTTTTCACTGCCTGCCCAAGCTTAGTAGAATCCCTCCACACAGCAAAAGCAAAATGAAAACTCCTGTGCTTCAGCTCAAGTATTTGGTTCAAATAATTGCATCCAAGCATCTTCTTTTTTTCTTTTTTTGTTTGGGAGAAATTTCCCATCTTCCTACTGTAGAACATAGCCATTGCTGTGAAGGAGTTCTTTCTGTGCATACGTAAGCCCATCTTTTTATACACCCTGCTCCCTCTGAAGCTTGCCTGGGGCCTGTCTGCTTGAGCAGGCTGATGTACAAAGACACCGAATCAAAAGGAGGCACCAGGGGACTACAGAGAGTATGAAGTGACTTCCCAGCCTTATCCCTGTTTCCCTGACATGCAATATGCCCAAATAAGTACAGAATCCATCCTGACACCACAAAATACTAGGCAGTGTTTAGGCCACTGTCTGAGACTGCTGCTGACCCAGAATTTTCTCCCCATTTCCTTTGCTACCCTGCCTGCCAGAAATCCTGTGCTGTTTCTTGAATCACTGCCGAGGCTACCTTCATGGTAGACATGAGCACACCGTTCTCTGCTGATGTGAGCTATAAAATATTTGTTCTGATGAAGTTACACAAGGGTAATCCAATTGTGCTGGAAATTGAATAACTGAATTATCTGAGATAGTACAATTTTCCTTCTTTGGGCACCGCACTGTGCCAAGGAAAAACCCAGTTCCTGGAGCATGGCCATTCACGTTTGTGTGCAAAAGACTACAGAGGTGAATTGTAAGCTCTTTTGTTCATAGCTTACCACTGCTATGCACAACAGGGAGCCAGTACATGGCCCAGCATCCTAAGCACCCCAAAAGTGCTGCTGTAACTATTCAACAATAACTACTAATGCTAGCAGGCAAAGTAAAATTCATTTTAGCCTCTGATTTTATACAGTGTTCTGCTACGTCTTTTTTAAAAAAGATCTAAAATAAAAAAAAATTCATACCATGCTCCCAAAGTCAGTTAAACAGTGCCCTCTTATCTTTGGACTACACAGGCAGGAGTCTGAATAGACAGGGACCAACAATCTAATACTATCCTGCTAGAGAAGAGGTCATTCCATGTCAAGGATTAACACTGCTGATGCTCCAAAAAGGACTGGTACTTCACCTCAGAAATGCTGCAGAACCACTCACAGTGTGCATGAACACAGTGAGGTTTTATCTCAACAAACTGTATGACAGCCTCTTCACTGAAGACTAAATTTCATCTGAATACTAATGCTGGCATTGTGTTGACTTTACAATGCAGAGTTCTCTCACTCCCACTATCAGCTCAACCACCATACAAATTTCCTTCATTACTGCTGTGACCTCACATTCCAAAACTCTCCCTTGCAGGAAATTACATGCATTTCAATGGTGGCAACAAGCAAGGTCTGAAAAATATTCTGCTGCAATGGGATTTGAAATCTGGACTTTGAATGCTTTCATCTCCAGATGATATCCTACCATAGGCTTTTTCACAAGAAGTTTTAAAATTGTGTGTTCCCCTTTGGAAAAACACAAAAAGAATCACTGAAGGGTGTGAAATTGCAATTAATACTGGCTTCCAAAAGTTAAGCCAATTGGAGAAAGATATTCAGTTTATATGCACCTTTTCAATAGGATGAGAATAGAAAAAAATCTTAAGAAAAGTATTTTAAAAGAAAAAGAAAAACTTCCTGTCTCCTCAATTACATGAATGAAAACCCAAGAGTGTTAGAGTTGCTACTTCAAGTTGTGTAGTTAGTATGGAAAAAAAAAATATACTGAATCAATATGAGTACTGTTCTCGTTATGCAACGATAAGAATTTATCCTACACAACCAAATCCAAGTTTTGATTTAAGAAATAATCCCTCTTGTCAGAGATAATCTTGGTCAGTACTTTAACAATATCAAAAACCCTTATAGGGGGAACTGTTACCTACCAAAGTAGGGAAGGATTGTGGATGGATTGTGCTGTGTTTTGCCAATCCCAGGCTGAGAAAAATTCCTTTTAGGGTCACAGGACAGGTTTCAGTAGTTTTTAGGCTATGAAACACTGCAAAACTTCTAGAGCCTAGCAGAAAGGAAATGCAGCTTACTCCATCCTGGCCTTCTCCTCTGCTGTTTCTGAAATTGAGCACCAGTTCTAGACAACAGAATAAAATTCAGCTCTATGGTACAAGTAGGAATGATTTCCATCCTTCAGACTCTTTCTGCCATGACTCTGTGCCATTCTGCCTAAAAAGCCCCAAGGTCACTTCAGCAGGCTGTGAGCTGCACCTGAACTGGCACCAGTAGTGTGCCACACTTACCTATGCTCCCCTTTCATGTTTCAGCTATTACCTGTGTGGATGAAAAACAGCTTTCCATTTTCTGTTTCATATGAACCTCATAATTTCAGTGGTCTATTTGTCCCACTGCATCACACACCTATATCCAGGCCATGGTGGGCAGAAAACGCATGAAGGTGCCAAATGATAAAAGGCTCAATTATAACTGCCAGTCTTGTGGTGGGTCTGGATTTCTTTCCTCTTACTTCACTCAGTTCAACATGCATGTGGGAACATGGTACTTGGGAACCTGGTACCTGTCTGCCCCTTTGGTTAAAATCAGACAGCACTTTAAGAAATTACTGGGGAAAGGAGACTGTGCAACACAGTTTCATGAGCCATGTATCCTTTGGGAATCAGGAAATGAAATAAGTAATTGGATTCTGTAATAATTGACTTTGTGTAAGTGGGTCTGAATTGATCCAAAGGATTAATATTTGTGAAAACTTGGAAGGAAAAATTCATGAGCCCATATATTTTTCCCTCCCCAACACTTCTCTCTTTGTTTACTGCAGTTCATTTGATCTTCAGGCAGGTATATATTTTAATCTGAGCTGTTCCAGGAAATTCTGTACATATCTTGGAGCTGCTGTACATTTTCACCAAGGTAACTAAACTCAGAATATATATAAATATATATTTTGTCTCACTATTTTGCTTCTGTACTCAGCCCTTCAGTTCTTTACATCTGCATTCCTACATCAAGTCTCCACTTCAGAGGCATATTCCCAAAAGTCCCAGTTCCTTGAAACACAGTATTTTTTTTTTAAAGGCATAAATGACTTTGTGGTCTGACACTTGAATACCTGAGGGATTTCTACTGAACTTACTGTGTGAATGTTGACAGAATCAGCAGGAGACAAATAGAAGCTTTACTCTTCTAAACAGGGTCATGGAAATGCCACTATGTTTATAACGGAAGGTATAAATCCCCAAACCCCTTTGTTCATTGCTCTGCAAGAACTTGCTTAAGCAAAACTCAACAAAAACCACTTGTGCAGCAGTTCTGTTAGATACACCAACAACAGAGGAAAAAATGACTGTGGAAGACACAGACGTTTTCCAGAATTTCATTGTTTTCCACCATACTGATTTATGCCTACTGAAGAGGAAGACTTATCAGGCACAAGTGTATTATTAATGTTAGGTTAGAAATAGAATATACAAAGTCTGCAATAATCAGTCACTGGACTTCTGTTGACATAATAGGAAAAAACACTACCTTTGAATACCTCCTGTGTTTGACTTGTTTGACTGAGCTGGCAGAGCTCCCAGCAGTGAGAAAGTCCCTGTGCAACCATGCTCCAGTTTACTAAAATACTCTAGTCTCATCTTCATTTGGAGGGCATATGGACAGAAGAGGTAAAACAGCCACATCCAGCTGTATTCATCCCTAAGTAAAGCTCAATGCCAATCAGAAGATGAACGACTCAAGAAAACTATGCAGTAAGCATGGTGAGAGAATAAGAGGACAGGAACAAGTGAATAAACAACTAAGATTAGATTAGGATAGATTTGTACCTCATTCTCACCCACTTCTTGCAAAACAGGATGAATTACTTCAGACGTTTTAAGTTTTATGTGTGCCCTCTATGTCCCACTGCATGCTTTCTGCCATCTTCATAGGCAGAAAAGAGACACAAAAATTGAAAAGAAATGCATGCAATTCCTTATCAGAAAAAGGCTATGGGGCATAGTGAGGTATACAAGACTTTTGCCATTTATTCAAAACTGATGACCAAATTTGCATTTGGCATCTATGAGCACAACAAAACCCAGGTTACAGACAGCAGAAATTCAGCTGCACACACATACACACACAAAAATAAAACAGGGGTAATATGTAGGAGCCTTACAGTTCTGAGGACCATATTAAGGAAGGATAACATGATGTCTCTCCCATCTCTTTCTGGGTTGCATGTATAAAAATATAACTATCCCACTCCTGCTTCTTTGATGCAGAGAAGCTTGCAGCAGTGAAACTGAGGGTATGTCAACAGAGTATTCACAGACATAATTTTGGATTGTATGGGTATACCCAACTTTTAAAATGTGTAGTTCATGTACTCAAAGCACTGTAGCTGTGGATAGAGTCCAAGACATATTTTCTGACAGTGTTGCCAGAAAACATAACTACTGAAATTCTGTCCAGACTGGGTCTCATTTTGGAATCCATTCAACCTAATTTTCTCTCCAAACCCAGGATAAACTAGCCACAGAGATTTTTTTTAATAGGATACAACTCTCCATTTGGGCTATTCTAACCATAGTACTGTGACACCACATCTAGCAGCATTACTTCTGCAGCCAACAGCAGTAAATTGAATGTGCTTGAGCCCATGCTGGCACTGAAGCCAACAGATAGCCAACAGAGACAGAGCAGCCATGCAAACCCTGTCATCCCTCCGTAGTGGATGGTTGGACCCATACTTCCACTGAGACAGTTCCTGGTCCATGCCTATTCCTGATTCAACAGCCAGGATTTGTGTATGATTGCAAGCATGCTCAGAATTGTGCCAGCACAGCTCTGAAGTGAGCCAGAGACCAAGTTATAGACTGGATCTCTGCTCACTTCTGTTACTTGACTCTTTGAGCTTGTTTTAGGTGACTCAGGAGGGCTCAAAGACATACAGGGACAGCTTAGAGGAGAGCTCACTCCAGGGACTGTCTGCAGCAGGCAGCAGAGGTGTAACTGTACCTGGAGTGGCTTACAACAATCCCAGTTTCAGCTCTTCAACCTATCCTGGCATATCTCGGGGTATGTCATGCACCTTTGTGTCACACTTTGCACATAGGACTGCAGAAAGCTACAACACAGGTATCACATTATTTCAGGCAAGCCAAGCTGAAAAGGAAAAGACTCACAAAAGAGCAATTACATCTTTGGGACTCAAAAGCATCACTTGGGAAGCCAAGGTACTAGATAAAGAACAAGTAATCTGGATGAGAGCCAGTTTGCCTCAAACTGCTCTGTAGAACCCTCCTATTAAGCACTACAGAAACAGCTTTTGAGGTGCTGCAGAGATTCAGAATAACCAACTGATTCTTCCATTTCCTTTTCTACATCGTTTACATCTTGAGCCTTTCCTTCCTCACCCTAAAATGTCGACTTTGAAGCTTTCACAGCAGGAACAATATGAATTTCCATGTAGCGGTCCCTTGAAATCCTTTACAGACACTCTGTTGCACTGGACATTAACAGAAGGGATGTGAAGGCCTTTGAATTGTTCGGTACTTTGGGTCAAATTTAAAGTGACTCTCACTGAGAGGCCTGCAAGTCTATCTATATCATAAACATTTATATTTGCCCTGAAATACCCAGTTTGAAACTACCATGCTTCCAACTCATGCTCATTCACCCTTTGACTGTCTCATCCTTCAGTTTGTTCTGTTTAGGCTGAGGATTTGAGAATGAGAGGCCTGTAAATGACTGAACCACAATCTCCCTCATATTCCTCATTTCTGACCTTCAACACCTCTCTCTGCTCTCCATATGAAGAGACCAGCTGGAAAAAGAGCCAAAAAATCACACACCACTTGTGAGGAGCCCTCTATTTTGCAGCTAAGAAGCACAAAATGTGGGCTGCTCCGCTGTGCATTGTGAAGAGAGATACAGATGGTGTAAGACAGCTCACGTGGTTCAGAATAATTGAGAGGGAACCTCAGGATAGACCTGACATATCAATGCAGACATATTATAGTTCCTCTGCAGATGGTGTGCACCATGGCATATAGATGTACCAGAAGCTCTTCACACACAAAAGTAAAAGCTGCATGCCTTCTAAATAAAAAAAACCCCTAACACAGTCACACAGCTAAAATGAAGCAATCAGTAATCTTGCCACTAGGTCTATTTCTTGAGCTTGACAAGGTGCCTGACTAAAGAAAAATAAAAAAAATTGTCTCTTATCTTAAGTTATGGATACAAAGTGATTTCTGTTTCCTGGGTACATGCAGAAAGGAGAGGATTCTCTCTCTCCTTTTTAAATGACATGGAGAATATTTTGTTTAATCAATTAAAGTGTGATGCTGCTACACTTCAATTAGAAGTTCTGACTGTATTATTTTTTTGTTCCTTTTTAAAAACCGTTTCTACTTTTTCACTGCAAAATGCTTCGAGCTGCAAATTATTTCTGCATTTCAGATTCATACAGAAATATGTACAAACTGAAAAAAGAAAAATGAAAATACATTCATGCAGCTGTTTCTGCCTATCACCTTTAATCTTTTATGCACTTTAAAATATGTGCTTCCCACAAAGAAGGAGAGAGATCTATTTTTGCTTTATGTGAATATAAAAGTAATTTGTTGCCATAGCAATATTTTTTCCATCCAAATGCTGTGAACACCACAGTTGCTTCAGGTTTTGAGCAAACTGTAACTCTCCCAAAAAACCATGTAAAGTATTATGCTTCAATAACCTTTTCAGTTCCATTACAATTATGCCTTTCTGCTAGACATTATTAACAAAAAATAATTCAATAAAGATGTTTATGTCTACACAAGCTTAGTCCCAGAGATCACTTTCAAAATAATTTGATCTTATTTTGTTTAATTCAATTTGCACTAAATTTCTGCAGAATGGACTGAAAAAAATCTCTATCCAGTGGGCCAAATTCTGAAGCCCACAGGAACAGTGAACAGATTTAGAGCAAGATGTTAATCCCCTACATGCTCTACTGTCTTAAATTCCCCACCTCGTGTAGTGCTCTTAGTAGGGTTCTCAGAGATGTTAGCCTTGTGCATTTCCATAGCAACCCTCTCCACAGAGTGGAACAATTTGTTAAAATTGTTTTGGTTCAGCCTTTGAAAACAGCAATACCACAAAGACTTTGTAGGAGAACCCTCACAGAGCTTGGGCTATGAATCACCACCAGAACACCATTTTTTTTTCACCTTAATTTTGACCTTGTCCTGGAATCAGCGACTTCCATGGCTCTGAGAGGACATTTCATGCAAGTTGGAACTATGGATTAGGCTGCATAAAAAAGCAGCGCCTGGTTGAAGCTTACTATGCATTCTTATTTCAGTATTATGTAATGTTTAAATAAAAATAAAACAGAAACCAGATGAAATACCTAATCTTCAAGATCTTAATAGAAACAGCAATCCCAGAACACAGACGTGTTGGCAGCTTTCCACTCTCTTCCACCTACACCGTAACAGCAATTTCACAACATGGGGGATTTATGTAAATTGAGGTCGACTGCTCCAGCCCACCGATGGTGCTCCCAGGCATGATGACACATTAAACTCCATCAAAACCTCCACACTGGCCACCTGGTGCTCATAGGTCAGGTGAAGTTCTCCTGATGTGACCACAGGTGAATCCCTGTGCAGTTTGTTTGTAAAGAAGGGACTGCTGGGGTGTGTGTGTCCATTTTTTACTGTTTCTGACTGGATGAGAGTTGTGCCTGCCTAACTATCTTTGTTACCTTGCACACATTTTCACCAGCCCTTGAATGCTTGCTTGTCTGTTTTGCTGCACATTCTTGAGCTTGTAAACCCTTTGGTGTCTTTTATGATCTATCCTATAGGGCCCTAGCCTGGCAAGCTTTTCTGTAAAATTACAACATAAACACTAAATAAACATGCTTGTTACAGCCCAGACACACTAACACAGTATCTTATTTCTTAAGAAATCTATCATGCGCTTCCTTTATCCAGATGTAAGTCACGATTTACTGTTGTATTTAAATTATCACCATCTGTTTAAACTGGACATGAAAAGCAAATTTTTTTTTTTTTTTTTTCCATGCTGTCACAGACAACCTGAAATGCAACATGCATTTTGAATTTCTGAATACACTGAATCTGCTGTGGATGGCTGTTCTGTGCAGGCATCTGCACTGGTAGTGCCTGCATGTGTTTTGTACAGTGGTGCAGAGAGAGAAAGGAGACAGCAGAAAACAGCAATGTAATAGCGAGCGTGAGAAAAGTGATCAGGAAGTCTTCAACTGACCAGATATTTGCAGTACATAAACTGCCATAACATAGTTGTCTCAAGGTGCAGTTTCATGGTTGGATTTAGGCAGACTAAATCCACATACTAGTGCAAAAACCTGAGCACTCTTGCCTTCCCTTCCGTCCCAGTCTGCAAGTTTCTGTGTACTCCCTTCTGCCAGCATTAATGCAAGACTGGGAAAGTGATCTAGGACAAAAGCATTTTTTCTGGTTTTGAGTCTGGCCAGGTTAAAGTAAGGTCACTTTCCAGATTTTATCATGCAAGCAGCTACATAAACCCCATTACAGGAGTGAAATTACCCCTTTCAAGGGCATCACACCGAGTGCAATGGAGGTCAGTGAATCCCTGCTGTGAAAGAACACTCTTAACTGACTAAGTTTCATATGGATAGTGTTCTCTGAGGGGGAATGCACAAAATAACTATCCATCAGTATGTGTCAGGCAGTTTACTGCCAGAGGAAACAACAAACAATGTTTCTGTAAGACAGGCGCATATTTAAATCACTATTTTACAGATAAGCAAAGAAACTGAACCACATCAACTTTTATTCCTAAGGTGAAAGAGGAAATACAGAAAGCATGAGAGATCTCATGCCTTTGTATAAGGCTCCTTTTCTTTGCATATGCACCTTTTTTCATGTGCAAGTGTATACATATACACAGGTATTTATATTACATAAAGAAATGAGTTTAAAAATTGATTAACTGTCAAAAATTGATTTCTGTGGTCAAAACCAAAATAACAATGGATTTTAGTAGCAAAATTGTAAACTGGCTTTTACACCTTGGATTAAGCAATAAAGACCCATTCCATATTTTACACTGCTGACTTCCAAATGTGTTATGAGATTTTTTTTTAATGTGTAGTTCAAGTAATTCTGCTTTACCAAGGAACAACAGGTGTCTATATTATTGCAACAAGTCATAGTGCTTATTAATATTATCTTATTGTTAACTTCAACTAAATACCACTTGATATGCAGTGAACATTAACAATTTTAAACACAATGGCAGATGAGTTTCAGCTGTGCTTGTATCAGTGTCATAGTTTTAGAAACAACAGCTAACAATGAACTTTATTATACCAAATTATGCACTGAACCATTTTCTTTTTGGCTGTCTCCTTTCTCTCCACAGTCAGGCAGTTCCTCAACTGGCAAAGCTCCAAAAGGCATGGAGATTCATAAATGCAAATATGTATCAAATATGCAAACATTATGGATCTGTGCGCCCTGAAATATGCATGCTCTTAAAACACAGCAACATAGTTTCCTGATAATACCTAATGACATCTGACAGCTCATATTATAAACAGATTTCCTTCTGGAAGAAGAATTAGTGGGGAATACAAATGGAGGGATACAAGAAAGTAAAATAAGTGTGTTTACAGGAAGGAAAATAATGCAAGGACAAGTACAAAACTCCCCAGTGTTGATCGTGCTGCAGAAACTCCTGACCATATTGCAGTACACGGCGTGGAAGGTCTGTGTCCCCAAATCGCACTGCAGAGGGTTTGGGAAACTCTGGGAAAGGAGAAATGTGACCTTGGGAGCAGAGGAAGGTCAATGAATCTGCAAGCATGCAGGCTTTCTGGCCAGATTCCTCTGGAAAGAAGGATGAAGCCACTGTGAAGAAGGTACTTGAGGGGCAGATACCCAACCCTGACATACCTCTCCAACCCACTGCTCATTATCATGTGTTAGGTCAGGGCTTTACACTTCATGGGGTCAGGGATTTGTTCCTCCTTTCACATAGTGAAGCACCCATCAAAGTTGTGCAGTAAGCAGCTTCACCAGCTGGAAACAATGGGCCAGAGGAAGATTTTATTTAAACAAACAAAATACTGAGAGGGCCGCCCTCACAGTTGCCTAAAGGCCCTTCATGCCACCCTGACAGCCAGGCATGTGGAATTAAGACCCACGCAGCAAAGGCATCTTGGTGTCAGAATGGCATAAAAATCCACAGTTGTTGCCTGTGTCCTTGGGAAGTCTGAGAAAGTGGAGCCATGGGCAGGGCAGTGTGGGCCGCTGGCCTGAGGAACCTCTCTCAAGGGGCTCAGGAGGGAGCAAACCCTCTGTGGCGGATGGCCCCCGCTGCCCTGCGCTGGCTGGGCCCCTGATGCCCGTCCTTCCCCTGCAGCTGTTCCTGCACCAAGGAAAGCCACTCAGCACTCCCTTTGGTGGGCCTGGTTTATGCTGGGATCCAGAAGATTGGCCACGGGCCCTTGGGAGTCACAGCACTGCTTCAGGGGAGACACCAGTGGTGTCCCAGCCTCCCTCCTGCACAGGAGCCAGTGCCCGGCCCAGCCCCCGAGCATTCCGCACAGTATAAGAAAGGATTCAGGTCACTGAGGTGGATATGGAAGAGAAAATTTTTATTCTTGGGCCGTGGGGAATACTGTTGCAAAAAATAAAGCCCTCAGGCCTGATACATCTCATGAGCTAAAAGAAATGGAGGATCACACACAGCTCAATCCAGCTCTGGCTCTAGTCACAGTTTCACCACTGACCTGCTGCACAAAATTGCTCAGATTCAGTGACTATCCACATAAATTTTTGTTCCACTACAAATAAAGATAATGTGTTTGGTCTTCCTGTGAGGTGCTTCATCTTCCATAGAGGAAAAGCAGAATGAATGAATATATATGAATCTTCTTCTTAATTAATACATGAATTCTGCCAGGCAGATTTCATGATTTTACTCTGTATTTGTACAGCACCTCATGCAATGTGGGTCCTTTTCTTGTTTTAACTAGGGCTTGCAGGCATTTGCAGGTCAGCAACAGTATACAGAGTTAATTATTCCCTTGCATGGATGCATAAAGAAAAATATTTTTCAGAAATAAAAGTAAAAAAAAAAATTCTGAAAGGCTGTCTCCTGAGGCAGCCTATTTGCATCAAACCCCTTCAAAGCTAACTAAAGAAAAAGCAGAGCAAACACAGTATATAAATAAAAAACCCCCAAAACCAGTCCTAGCAAATATAATGTCTATATAAAATTTTAAAACCCTGGCCTTCCTTAGAAAACTAAACAAACATACATAAGATATATTTTAATTTCACCATTTGTTCAATTAATTATTTGATATCATGTCAAAAAAACTCCCAAGCCCCTAAAAGATACCCAGTTGAGATCCCAATACTATGAATATATGCATGTATAGGTTTTCTGATTTACTAAGTTCAGATGATCCATTTGTACTTGAAGAAGTTAGAAATAAAACTTTAGCTCCTGATCATGCTGATTCTGCAAGTACTTGCTTAGATAAGTAGTACTCACTCATCTAAAATGGGGGTTTAGTCCATGTTTTCCTTCCTTCCTTCCTTCCTTCCTTCCTTCCTTCCTTCCTTCCTTCCTTCCTTCCTTCCTTCCTTCCCACTTATTCTGTTTGTTGTTTTTACCAGAACTTTTCTCTGATGACAGCTCTTTGGGTTTTTCCTCAGCGTGTACTCTTGGCAGTAGTTTTGTTTGGACAGATAAAGAAGGCTTACCTACATGAAAGGAACAGGCTTTTCATGCCAGATTTCAGTAGAACTGGACTTCCGTTCTTGATCTGATGATGTTTGTAAGCAATAAAAAAAAAATTATACTGACCTTGCTATTGGTCCGTGGGTGAGGTCAATGGGAACCAGTGTTTGTCACCAGACTACGGTGACTAATATTTAAGAGGTAATTTAGTTCTAAGCATCCCAGTTCTATTTTGAGTCAACTGCACCTTGGAGAGCCTCCAAAGTTGTCCCAGTCCAGCTAAGTTAGCCAAGAACAGGAGTTATCTCCTTCTGGATCTGTCCTGGTCTTTTTAAAGTTTTAAATCTTTCCTTTAAAGGCCTGAAATTTTTTTACTCTTACACTGCTGTCCTCCTCTGGGCTCTTTTTTCACCTCCTCACCAGTAAATAAACTTCTCTGTCAGTATGATGGTTGCTTACAGATTTTCAAAAGCAGAACTCTTTGTTCAGCCTCCAAAAGTCTTTAAGAAGTGGCTGCTCATTTATATGCCAACCCCACTGAAAGCATGAGGGAAAACCCTCTGGGTACATGAGCAGAGCTCATTAAATTCAGTGGAACCATGGCTCCAAGTCACCCAGAAGTCTGCTGTACACAGCTGTCAAAGACAGGAATTCACAAATAAAACAATCTGGTAAGAAAATTATTTGGTAGAAAAATAAATGTCTTTAAGGATGTGTCATCACACATCTTGCTAACACTTTTATATACATTGTTTGAATTCAAAGGTGTCAGGAAGGGAAAGTCCTGCAACATTAGAATATGAAATTAAGTAAAGGATCCTGTTATTTCTCTAACATGTAGTCTTTTATTTTTCATTATAAACACTACCTGGTCTGTGATTATGCTGACCCTTTGCTTCCTCTGGCTGTGCACTTGTGCCCTTATTCTACAAGGCACCCAGTTTACCTAAATTGGATATTAATTCAATAAATTTATAATATATTTGTAACCTAAAACACAATTGAAATGCAGTTCAAGTATACAAATTTCTTGGCTGGTAAAACTGTTTTCAGTGGTGTATTTCTATGTTGCAGGAGTGACTGAAAAATTATAAGGGATTGACTAGAACATTCCTGACATTTTTTATTGATCTGGGACTTGTTTCTACTGAAAAAAAAAAGTGAGGGAAGACATCAGAAATTTCAGAATGATGGTTGCAAGAATTTTTTTATTGGTTTAGAACCGAACTCAAAGACCATTTCTTCAGTCAGTCAGGAAACTCCTATTCTCTTCAGATATATTGCTGAGAATGTCAAATAAAACATTACTGTGAATGTGTAGTACACTTACAAAGCATAAGCAATAGTGCTTCTTAGCACTGTTGATGCTAGAAGCTAAAATGAATTGAATAGAGATGCTGAGCTTGGGAATCAAATGGCTCAAAAAACACATCTTGACATGTGCTACAAACTGGAGTTATGCACAGATGTACCATTCTATTTTGGCATGCTAGCAGTTAGGTAATTTAAGGCAATATTTAGCAAATAACAATGGATATGCTGTTGTATTCCAGTGAATTTTGCTTGTGCTAAATTTTATCCAAAAGCCTCTGTAGTGAGCTAAGAAACTAAAGTTACTAGTGAATTTTCCAACTCCTGTTAATTAAACAGGTGAGATGAATTTGAAACCTTGTCTACAGAATAAATAGGATGGTAAGATTTCCTCATGTCATATCTGCTATAACAGGAGGAAATCTGATGTTTTTATATAGCAATATTTTCTTTTCAATAAACCCCATTAATCTGGAATATGTTAGTGACTAGTGTTCTGGTGATTTTAGTGATTGTTAAGATTTGGGAAAGTCACACCAATAGTACCATGCATAAACAGAATACAAGCAAATTCTGGGTCCTAAAATGCATAGAGGATTTTCTCTGATTTCAAAGAAGTTGTGGAACATCAGAAAGGCAGAAATTTTTACCCACTACTATAAATTCTAACAGATATTTTGACAGTTGTCCCCCTAAACCCATTTGTATTATCAGATGCCTAATAATGGATACTATAATTACATTTTATGCTAAAGGATTAGTGGGCCATAAAATTTGCTGATAATGTGACTGATGATCATAGGATAGATGAAAGGTGACAGATATGCTAACATTTGCTAAAATGCTATGCTAGAATTATTTATTTAGCCATGTAAAGGATGATATTCAGTTATTTATCAGATGTTGTTTTTCAAATTTTACTTTTTCAGCTGAAGTATGATATTCTAAAATATGAGATAGTATTTTTAAAGAAAAATTTGCTAACATACTTTCTAGATGGAAAGAAGATGAGAAGGTGAAAAAGCCCTTTTATTCAACCTGCATCTGAACAACACTCACATTGCAATGAAAACTGCTGAAAAATTGAAATTGTCAGAGACATAGTTCTGGAATGTAGATACGCGTTTCATTGGTCTGCTAAATAATGAGATTTAAGATTATGGTGCTTTAATAACATACATTATACAGAGATAGTAAATTATATTAAATGGATAAGAGAAAAAATCTTCCATTTTTATGGCACCCTATGCCTGTGAATATATTAAATAAGTGAATATTGATTAGATGATGTCTCAGGATTCCATTAGCTATGAAGATGCAAGCACAAAAAGGTGGATAGAATTTAGTACTTATTTGAGGATTGGAAATATGATCTGTGAAAGATTATATGAATGAGCTCTAGGTTCCCAAAAATGCTTGATACAGAAATACACAGAGAATTCTGCCATGATGAGGAATATGTAACATGTAATGTTGTGCATTAATTCATTATCTAAGAAATCGCAACACATTTTTTTCTCAGACTTAAATGGGAAAAATACCACGTTTCTCAATAAAGCACTTGGAAATTAGGATGCTTTGAGGTAAACTTTGCCTCTCTGGGATAAGCCTTCCACGTTTTGCATCCTACAAGAGTTTGGGGTGAAGAGTCTCACCACACTCTGGCTTTCATTGTAGAAAGCCCCGTGGGTGGGTGTGGAGAAAAGTGGGAGTGGTAGGGATGCTGCAGGTGATTCAGGGATTGATACAGTCAGCATGGGAGCCATGGGCTGCAGGGCATGCCAGAAGATAAATCATCAAAGGCTTAAGAGGACCCTGTTCCATGGTGTCTGACTCGCTTTTCAAGGAAAAAGCTGTGACTGCTGTTTGCAGTATGGGTACAGCATTTCTAGGAGGGTAAATTACTGCACAGAACTCTCTGTACACAGAGCTCTGCACAGAGCTCACCACGGTGACTTCTGAGTCATTGAGAAAAAAACAAAATGCAAAGACATGGCCCCATATGCCCCCAGTTAAAAGGCTGGAGCAATACCTGAGGCAGTTTGGGCATCCAGGGTTTAGCTAACTCCCGAGTCAGAGACCTTGCCCATGGGGGAGGTTGGATTGGCTATGCTGCCTTGCAGTTAAAACAGCCAAATAGTATGGCCATGGCTAGAGCATGGCAATTCATGCCAAAGAACAGACCCTGGCACAATGTTGCTAGAAGAAAATTAAAAATTTTGGATTTCAGGGGCCTTTGGTGACTTTGGAAGCTTCTTATTTTCTAAGACAAGAACTTAGGGAGCCCAGTATAAACAGACATATGCTGTAGGCTGTTAGCTGTGTCTGGTTTAAAAGCTTGTTGGTTCTTCCTTCTGGTATTATCCATAATAGAATGAGCCCCCTTCCCTTCTTGACAGTCATCTGTAAACCCTTGTTGAAGTTATTTGCTTTCCCACATATACTTCCCACGCTACTAGCTGCTTTCTTGTTCCAAGCTTTTGGACCTTCAACTTGGTTTTCTTAAAATGTATTTCTAATGGTCCACCTTATAAATGTCTTCCATGGCTTCCCTATGCTTGTTACTGTTTTTTCAACATGTAGAATAGTTGGCTATTTTCTAATACTCACATCTGAGAAGTTTCTTTTGAAATACTGTTACTAGTTTAAGATTTTTATTGATCACTGCTTTCTGAAATCTATCAGATAGTTTCTGACTGTTGTTGATTAGGATTTTGCAGTGCTCATGGTGCTCTTACTCCTATGGAAGCAAGGTGCCTATTTTTGCTTTCACCCTCATTCCCCACAATATTTTTTGAGGTTGTTTGTAATTTTTAAGAACATTTGCTGAAAGATAAATATCCTAAAGATAAATATGTTTCATAAAAGCAGATATGTGTAGGAAAATATTACTGGAGTTCAAATATCACTCTCAATAATTTCTGAATCCATTGGGTAGTTTCTGTAGTTACAGATGACAGAATTTTTGTCATTTTGAAATACCCTGCAGCAGGAAATAATAGCCCTGTGTTGATATATGCAGAGCAAACAGAAAATCTAAGTGTAATACTGTTGAACAGTCAATTAACCAAGAGAGACACAATTCCCTAGAAAGCTAGGTTTTGTTAGCTCTCAGAACTACTTGTTTAATCAGATTGTCATGTGATTCTAAGGCAAATACCTTACAAATGTCTGTCACATATCCTTTATCAAACAAATTTGTAGTACAAAAAAATGAGATTAGTTTGACCAGACTGTTTTAACATCCTAAAATTATTTTCCTATCTCTTGCTATAGATTCAATCTTTCACTAGTTTTTCTGTTATTGGGCCCAGGCCTTCTGAAAGCCTTATTAGCCAATGCACTATGCTTTTTTGAACATTGACTTAACATTAGCACTATTTAGTCTTCCCGAATTTCCTTAGTAATTTGATATTTATTAAAAATTAACCTAACCCATTTGTTCTCTAATGTCCACACCTCAGAGGAACTCAGTTGAACATCCTTCTTTACTAGGGATGGGCTGGGAAGTGCTTCTTTGACTTCTTATGAAATTAGATATTTATTGAGTTCTTCTGCCTTTTCTACATCATTATTTAAACATCTTGATTATATGTCTTATTAATGAGACCAGTGTCAAAGTGCTTCCTGAATTATTCATGGTAGTTTGTGGTGATGAAACTGTGGAATACAGCAGAAGATGAATGATTTTGTGGTATGATATCCTCATACCATTAAGAGATTTAAGTTTTATTCCTACAGGCTTCCAGTGTGATATTATCAAACTAAAACCCTTTTGTGTCATATGACCACCTCCTTCTGGAGCTGCTAGTGAAGAATTTAAAACATTGCCTGTTTTCCTTGGTCTGTTCCCTCTGCTTCCATCATGGAAGCTTAATTCGGTAAGACTTTCTATTCTCAGTTCTCAACCTCCCTCCTTCCTAAAGGCGATCATAATCCACTGTTCTCTCATATCAAAAGACAATGAAAGGTAGTCTCAGACATGCCCCAAGATCTCATTCACCTTTGACCTTAGTTCTTCTCCTTGCTTCTCTTCATGTCTCAGTTAATCAAACACATGGTGTACAACCCTTAAACTGAATTACCATTTACCATCTTTCATGTATGCAGACCTGACCTCCCTGTGCTGTGGCCTCTCTACCCTTTCCTGCACTGAAACTTTCTTACATGGTATTCTGTGATCTCTTCTTGTGCTGTGGACATTTCCTACATCAACACATTCCATTTTCCTTGGCAACTGTGTCTATCTTACATTGGAAACACCCTTTTCTTCATTTTTCAACTTTTTAATTTCAGGTTTTATCTGTAGCTTCTCTTGCTAATTTTTTTTTTTCTTTTTGTAAATAATTTATTAGTTAAGCAAACCAGGAACTTTTTAGAGTTTAACCACATCAGTTGCTATTTTATTCTGTTTTCCTGATAATCTTAATTGAACTCCATATACCTGATAATGTCTGTATCTTTCTTGCATTGCAAACAATCTTGATGATCATCAAAATTTCTTTTACCAGCTTCGTGCAAGAAACAAAAAGGTTTGCTTTTTATCCAGCAAGGCAGATTTGATGATAATTGCAGCTGGTGAGGATATCTCTGTGAGCAAGACTGGCCCATCAGTAGCAGTGCTCGAGCGTTGTCTCTGGATGAGTGGTTTTGGATAGCAGCAAAATGGGCTATCTCTGTGTTCAGGTTCAAGGAGATGCCCTTCCTCTTTTGGGACATGATTGCAACTAGGTGCATCAACAATCAGCTACTTTATTCAGGTGTTACTACTAAAGATCATTAGCAAGTTTTTATTTTTCATGGCTAGTGTATACCTGGCCGTGGTGCAAATAGGTCACCACTGCTATTTTTGAGACTTCCTGAATTTACATTCTGTTCCTTTTTTTGTTCTGTTCCTATTTTGTTCTATTCCAATTCTTTGATTTCAGGAGGGTTTCAGAGAGAAAACTCTATTCACCATTTGAACCACAAACTAGACACAGCTTACTCCTGCTATGACAATTTAAAGATAACTTACTGGCATGTGAAGAATTTATCCTGGAAAGTACACCAGAGCTGCAGTTGAGCCCTGTCTGTAGTTCAAGCCTGTGGAATACAAATGCTCTAGTGTGGGCATAGAATTCACAGTTAGGGTTTTTGCAATATGCCCTACTCAGCACTCACAGCACGTGGCTTTTTCTCCTTCCCCACCTCCACTTTTCAGAAGTGTAATTTAACACAGACAAGGAGATGATCTCAAGGAGGAATCCCAGGTTCTGAGCAGAGCTATCATGGATCAGCTGCAATCAATGAGACTCAGACATAATAAAAAAGATGATATAATAAATGACTTTAAATAAATGGAAGATTTACATAGGGACAGATCTGGGAATGACACTACGGCCCAGACAGGGGAATGCATGGACTTGAAATACATCCACAATTCATTAAGACTATTTATCCTATTTATTGCTACCTTTAAGCCCATACAATGTAAATACAAATGTATTTGGGAATATTTTTCTGGGCTTTGTCCAATACATTTACTACTACAAGAAACAGAATACTTCTGGAGTGTGCTTTGTTTCAGTTAAGAGCAGAGAATATGAAGTGGTTTTTCAAAATTAATTTTCTGTCTCCTACTTCCAGTTTCATCCTTCTGATCTCAATATGTTCAAAATAATGGGCAGAGAGAGAGGAAATAAAAAACCAAAAACAACGCCTCAACATTCAATCCTGCCTGTTTCCTAAGCAGACTTTTGCAATCTTTACCATCATTACAGAAATATTTTCATAGCCTGAGTAGGATTTTTTTATATAATTGATTTCAGAGAGTGGGTACAGCAGTCATTGCTGGGGTTTATGCCTTTGCTGTAAATGCACTGACCAGGTTTTAAGACCATGTCAGCTAAATAATGTGCAATGGTGGTAAGTGCCAAATTGTTCAGGCAGTAGCTATAGCCAGTCTTCCTCATTTTGACTGCTCTCTGGGAGGGGGTTCCAGAGGTTTGGTATTTCTTGCTTGGCTAATATTAGGCTTAAAATGTTCTGATTTAAATATTCTGGGAACAGTCAAGATCTGAAAGAAAAAATGAGAAAAACTGAGAAATCTGGAGAAAGATGGAGTGTGTAAGGGACATTCTGCCACTATGAGTTCCCCCCTTGTTCATTTAGGATTAGTCTCCTTTTTTCTGATCAAGAAGATAATTCCTGAAATAATGCTTCAGTCATCAGCTCTGGACACTCTATTGAGCTCAGTGCAAACAGATTCATCTGAATATCTTAAAGCAAGAAGTCCTTTCCTTTCTCCACAATAATTTTTCCACAGGCAGTAACAGATAGGAAAGAGAGTATAACATCCATTACTGGCATATGGATATTTTTCAGATCCTTATATTCCTTAATTGTAGGGCTCATCCACTCTCAATTATCTGTGTTCCTCTCTGCAGTAATGATTTTGAAGCTATCATTAAATAAATGAATAAGATAAAGAGTATGAGAATGTAAGAAGTAAATTTCAAAACATAAAAATCATCAAGACTTTGGCAGGCCTCATACAACTCTCAGACAAAGATGTTGAATGAAATTGATTATGACAGTCCCTTCTACATCTAAAGATCAAGACAAAAGGCAAGGCTGAGACCTGAAATTCAGAAAATATACTTTATTCTTCAAATAATAATAGCAGCCCTCCCTATCCATCCCATGATAATAACAGCTCTTTCCCTGTGCTTTCATGGCATTCATGCAGTACAGGTATATTTACAAAGTGTTTACAAAACAACTCACCAATACATTATATAACAGAACATAGAGAATACATCTTTATTTTTTCTTTTTTAAATGAATGTATTAGGACTCCCATGCCACTTAACCAATAATATATTGCATACTTTTCTGAATTTCTCTCCCCATTATCAAGCTGTTGGAGTATTGGTTTTGGAGGAAGATGTGATCTTCTCCGTGCTAGCTTCGGACCTGTCTCAGTATTAAATGCCACAGTTTTCTGAGTGTGTGACTGGTTGAAAAACCCTGTGATTCTCCCTAGATACTTTCTTATAAAAGTGCTTAAATTTACCCCTGCAGTTCTATTGCAGAGTTCTACAGTCTGGATGATATTTGTCACAGTGGTATCCAAATGCTCTTTTAGTTAATGTCTGCTATGTAAATGCATACTCCATTTAATCCACTAAATTGCTTGCCACTGTATTATGGAAACTGCTTTGTATTTAACCTAAACGTCTTGTTCTATGACATGTAAAACCAAAACCAGTCCTCCAGAATAGCTGTTGACATTAATATCTCATTGATAACAACAATGTCAAGATGAAAATTAGTTCCTATTTGTCCCACCCTATAAATGCCAGGCTTCCTCAATACCCTGGCATTATATGTTTTGCCTTTGCTTCCCACTTACGTATCAATGAAGACCACATACCTTGCAGACACAAGGTGAAAAATCTTTTGCCTCTGACATTTTTGGCTCCTCCTTCCTCAGGGAAAATCCTAGCCATATCCATGACAACCAAAAAGTGTGATTTCCCTAACTTTAAGTTATATTCCTTATCCCATCCAGCATGATCTCCTCATGATAAAATTTTATTGCAAACTCGCAGCAGTCCGCTGGCCAATACCAAACTGATTATACACTTACCTGTGCTCTTGTGGTTTATCCTGTTCCAGAAGTGCACAGACATTAACTTGTGCACCAGAGCAAACAGTGTTTGTTTGGAATCGGGACAAGGTTTCACTAGTAGCTTCAGGATAGTCTCGTTCTCCAATTGAGGTATCTGCTTCCACTGCTGATATCCAAAATGGGATGGCCCTAGTCTCTTACTTATAGTTTCAAAGTGCTTACTTATAGTGTCAAAGTGCTTCCTGAATTATTCATGGTAGTTTGTGGTGATAAGTTTATTACTTATAGTTTGTACAATTCTGTGAATCACAAAGCTGAAGCCAGTCTAGCCTCTTAGGAAGTACACCTTCTCATATGCCATGTGAAATGAAGCATTCTGCTCTCAAGAACACACTCATTCACTATCTCCATTATGCTTTAGGCAGTGCTCTCTATATTGCAAAATCATTAGCAAACAGCACAGCAACCCGATCCCAAGACATAGCCTAGCTGCCAATTTTGAAGCACTATGTGCAATAACACAGCATGGTATAATAACTTTTCCTGGGATTAATGTTCTTTTCCTTCCACAGTTCTCTCTCTTGTAAAGAAAAAAACCCCAAAACAACAAAAGCAAACTCAGAATTGATCACAATATTAGTGAGAGTGAAAAGCCCAGATTAGTTATTGCTACTGTCAGAAGCAAGCTATTGTTGAACAACAACCATAACTGCATTTTTCAAGCCTCTTGACTCATTCTTGAAATTGTGTCCCAAACGAGTGTGACAGAGAGCAAGTCTGACTGCAGAGTGTGCAAACATGCAGTTGTGGGAACAGAATTCAGAGCTCAGCACAGCCCCTGAAATCAATGTGGTTGCACCAGAGTAGCTGAGAGCAGAGTGTACTATATGGTACACATTGGAAGTCCTGTCCAATGAGTTAGGCAAAGAAAAAATACATAGCACTCATAAAATGTAACATAACTAGTTGGGACTAGCCATTTTATGTGAGGAAATCTTCTGTGTTCTGGAAAAAATAAAGCTTAATTTTAAAATACTGAGACTGTTGTACAAGGCATCTATGGAACGGTTTGTTAAAAGCTATTTTTACTTTATTGTAATTGGTTTGCTTTTATTATAACAGGAGCCAGAAGCTGCAGCAACGACTGAACAAAAGTTAGAATTTCCATCTTCTTCGGGACAAGAAGTGAAAATATCAGCATGCACCTTGGAACAAAATGTTCTGAAAAACATGGATGCAGAAACAATTTAATGTTTGATCTTTTCCTAGCTGAGCCTAAAATCTGCATGTTTCTGCAATGTTATGCTGCCTGGTGGATTTTGGAGGTTGAATTGCCTGTAGTGTCACCCTGTCCTGGGCGGGTGAGACAGCGGACTCATCGCAGCCATGGAGCTGGCAGTGAGAGGAGAGCCAGTGCTGTATCCATGTAGAGAGAGTCCAACCTGGCAGTTCACCACCACAGGGACAGATGAGGCTAAAACTACAAACCCAATTGTAAAATACAGTGTTGTTATGAAACTAAGTTTCTACTGAACTGAGTTAAAACACAATATTTTGGCTCAAAGAAAAGCCTCAGAGCCATTTGGGAGATGTGGGAGTATGTTTTACTTCTTTGTGGCTGTTTTAATTTTTTGTCCAATGGTGCCCTCATGGTATTAGAGGCTGCACAAAACTAATTAGACAAGACAGCAAATTTTTAGGTGAATTAGGTATTCTTGTCTCCATTTCATGAACCCAGCACTGATGCACCATTAGGAGATATTTCTCCCTCTCTCACAGAGCTCTGTCTACACTGATAAACTGAACAGGCTCAGGCTAGGCTACCCCAGCTAGTTTTTGCCAGCATCATCTAACACTGTGTCTGGCCATGGCTCGGGAGGCTCATCCCAGTAAGCAGTATGGATGAGATGTCCCTGTTTTGGGTGAGGAAAAACCCATGGGGCTCCATAAAGAGGCAGACCTCACCCCACCTCTCATCCTCTGTGTCCTCTCTGTGATCCATTCCATGTGCTTGCATGGTAAGACAAATACATGCCCACGTGGTAGGTAGGATGGACAGAAGGTCTGAGTGGTAGGAATCCTTGTTTTTTGCAACATCAGTTTTAGTCCAAACCTGTCCACAGTTCTGTTCATCAGGCAAATCCTGACTGCTTGTGCAGGGACATGAGAATGGGAGGAGTGGGCGCTGGTGAGTGCCAGGAGGCAGGGAAAGAGTGGGACTGCAGTATTGGCTTAAAATATTCATGAATAGTAATTGCCACACCTAATTTAGGTATTTAACCAACTTAGTTTTTTGAGCTGTCGATGCTGGGGCTCCACACTGCCTTTCATGAGCAAAAGGAGCACACTGGAGAGCCACAACCTTCTCAGTTTGGGGACTTTGCCAAGTGCCCGTGGTCAGGCTGGAGGAACAGTTTCTAGGTGGCTTGTTGCAAGAACACACAAAAGGCCTGTGAGAGAGCAGCAAGGTGGTCCAAAATGCCTGATGCCAGCACAAATTATTTAACTAGAAGAACATATTTCTCTTCTGATAAAAGTTTTCTTTATTAATGCAATCACTTCTATGAGCATTTTATAATTGGACCAGGTACCTGGAAATGAATACGAAGTATTGAAGTTACAGAGCAGATCATGCATGTACTTAAGAATTGAAAGGAGAAATTCTAGCTGAAAAATGCTTTACTGAACGTTAAACCTTTCTCTAGTGAAAATCAAAGGGTTGCTTAGGACTGCCTGCTTTTGCTATCAAAAGATACATCAGATGTTGAAGTGCAATTAAAATCCAGTGTGGCCAATTTGCAACTAATAAAAATCTGTATAACTCGAGCTCATTGGAGCAATTTTGATTTTCATCACCTGAGGATCTGCTTCTTAGTCTTAATTATTTTTTCAAGTGTTCCTCTGCTGTGGCAGAAAGGGAGAAGAGGCAGAAAGAAGTCAGTATGAAAGAGGAAAGATGTATGTCTGTATTACCTTACAAAAGCAAAGGTAGCCATTGGGAAAATGGAAGATTTAATCCAGACTAATACTAATAGATGTAGGAATATGTGTTTTCTGTTTTATTTTGCTTGGGTGTTATTTTGGTTTGTGTTTTATGTAAAAAGGATGAAAATACCCTTCAGAACTTAGTCTTGAACAATCTGCTAAACTGACACTTCTATGTGTGCAGAAATAGATATTTGAGAGATAGGCTTATTGAGAAAATCATAAAAGGCTTATTTCTCACTAAATGAAAGGATGGCTCTTCCTTCAGTTATCATTATTGTGGTTTGGTGCCTTCCATTTAATAAGTAAATATATCTCTCAGTAAATTGACCTGCCCTTTAACATAAGGTCCTCCTTGGGGTCACATGAACGCAGTGAACTGTGTAAGAGCATGTACCCGAGGGACAGGGAGGGTATATAAAGTACTTATTACATGTGGTCTTTAATTCGTACTCATCCATCTATAATAAATTTCTATAGAGGGAATGGCATCTTAAAATCCAGACTTTAGTCATCAAGCACTTGCTAAATGATGCTTTTGTGTTGCTTTATCGGTAGCCAAGGATAATATTTGATATGATCAAATGACAGCTGCACTGATTGTATTTTCTCTCCTTTCTAATATGATAGTGCAAAACAGCTTTGATGCACAACACACTGATGAAGCCTTAGAGATGGTTAGGCACAGCTTTCACTAATTTAAGACAATGTTTTAATAATTGTTGGCTGCATCTGCAGAGCAAAAATATATCCTATATAAAAATCAAAACAGATGATATGGAGTCATAGGCTCCTCTCCTAAAAATTTTCCTAGGTGGACAATGTCAGGAAACATAGCTGCCCCCTTGCCTGGCTCTGTCCTTGTCCCAGCCAGATGGCTGGCAATCCCTCTGCAGAACTGCCAGGGCTGGGGATGCTTCTTCCCACCCAAGGCCAGGAAGTGGGGAAAGAAAGGCAAGGCAGACTGAGGGAGAGCACAGGGCTGCTTCAGAGGCCACAGAACAGCTGCTTGTGCCCCTTACTACCCATAAAGAAGCAATTACTGAAAATGCTGAGCGTAATTAATAGTACATGGGAAGGTCTTCAGAGGGATATTATAGGCAAGTTAGGCTTGTTTCTGACCATAATGGTTGCTGCCTCTGATCTGGTCCCCACACTGGATTCAGCAAGGGTGTGTGGGAAGCAGGGATGTAGAAAAGGAAGAAAATGGTTATTTTGAAAACATTTCAAATCTTTAGTATGTGCATAATCATTTCATCATTCAGAGAAAACAATAAGCCTTTTACTAGAACCGGAGTACTAAAACTAATCTACAGACAGTAAACAAAGGGAAGTGAGAGAGGGGAAAAAAATTATAAAAAAAGCAAGTCTCTACCTGCTACTACCATCTAGTGGTAAAAAAAGAAATAAAGGACGTTTTTGCAGGAACACTGTGGGAGGGAGGAGGCTGGTGAATAGAATTAAGAAATCAGAGAATTGTTATCTGTCAGCCACTTGCTCCCCCCAAAAGCAAACACACATATAATCTGCTGCACCCACCCCTTGCTCCAGTCATGAAAAGTAAGCACAAAGGCAGAGCCGTGAATAGAAAGGGTCAGTCAGGGAAACACATTTATCTTGACCTCAGAATTAACATCTTTGCTTTCATCATACAGATATGATTTAAGATCTTCCACCCACAGCCATCTTTGCACTCATATATATGTGCAGTAGCTAGCAAAATAGAACCTGGGCTTTCTCAGTTAACTACAGAAAATACAAGGCCATGTACATAACCTGAAAGTTGCTCCTCTCCTGGTGGCTGTGTGTGGTAGAAATAGTGAGTTTACTGTGATGGCCTCAGCTGTCCTCACACTCCCTTCTGCCTGCCAAGGACAGCCCTGCCACCCTGCCGTGGCATGCTCTCCCCTCCTGGCCCAATTGTCCTCTGAGCTGGCACCTCAGGGGAGCAGAGCAGGTGCTCTGCGGGTGCTCCTAGCTGGGGGCTAGGTGCTTCCTCATGGGAGACAGCAAGGACTCCACCAGCACCTTATCTTCAGCAGCACCTTTGAAGGATCTCCTTTGAAGCTGCCAGTCTACCAGACAAACTTCTACCTCCTAGGAAAACGAGCTTACCAGTCTGAAATACAGGGCTAAGAAACCATGTACTCTATTTAGGACAAGTACAGGGGGGGGAGATAATACCAGACTTTACAGCTGCCTTGCACACCTGTTTGGCTTTGAGCTGTGTTCCCTTCAGCTCACAGATGAGCTGCTTCACAAGGTGATGCACATCTCTTAACAAGCTAGTGGGAAAGTCTTTCAGTTCTTCCAAGCTGCTTCTGTCCCCATCACAGCCTGCTCTCTCTCTATCATTGATAACCCTAATCCATTTTAGTTTGGTCAGGAATCTCAACAGAAAATTCAGTAGCAGACTTTTGTGTCTACACATGTGTAATGCAAAGGAATTTTAGAAGATATACAAAACAAGAACACTATAGCTATTCATTTTTAAGACAATGATTAGTGGGCAGGATTAATTATTTATTCTACACATGGAAGACAGAAAAAAAATTGTCATTGTCACCCAGTGACTTGGACTGAAGTCAGCTGCTGCTCTCCCATATTTCAATAGGGTTCCTGATGCATACATATGAATCTTGGCAGCTTCCTGCAACCTCCAGTAGTTATTCCATCAAGGCGTCAGGTTCAGTGTCGGGTGTAATTGGAATCATGCATACCATACCTGCAGCCGCTGGCGTGTTGTGTGTCCTCAGATCGCCTCTTCCTTCTGCCGGGACCCAGACAGCTTCCACACTGCTGCAGCTCACTGCAATAAACACATCTATAAAATGTGCCTTTTCCTTCTAGACATCTCTGAGTGCAATCAAAAGTTTATGTACCTCAGTTCAGAGCACACTGGTACAATTTGGGCAAAAGTCATTTCAACCTTAAATTCAGTGCCTAAAATTAGAGTAACCAAGTGCTGTAAGTACAGCCTGTACCCCCTCCAAGGGGAGAAAAACAAACAAACAAGAAACAACCAACTAGAATCAACCCTGAGAGACATGCTTATTTTAAACTTATTGTTTCAAACTTAAAATTGATGCCTAAAATAGGTCAAGAAACCACTAAAGTGCTTCTCTCCATTGAATGTAGCAGAAAGTAAGAGTGAACAGCTCCAGGGCTAGATATAAAACTAAAGCTGCTGAAGTTCAGCATTAGGTGGATGGGAGTGTTCACTCCTGTTGGGACACTGAAAAACAGGGAGAACTGGCCAGGGAAGAAGTTCCCTATTGCAAATGTCCCTTTGAAGAAAACAGCAGTTACCAAAAACTGATTCTAGAAGAAAAACTTTATTTATAAAATTCTGCTCTGAAAACAGCTCCATAGGCAGTCTGGATGTCCTTTTACACTCAGACAGAAGATCACTGGAAGGCTCGTTGGCAGTTTATCACTGAGATAGGTCCTGGTCCTTCTACCAGTACTCAAATTCCCCCAAGTTAGGCTGACAAACTCTGTCCCATGTCCCAGGTGGCACTCAAGCATTATATTTTTGCAAACAAGCTGTAGCAGTGACAATGATAAATAATTCATGATCTGTCTCCTTTACATCTCTCTGGCTGCATGACCTACAGTCATTTATTAGAATGACGCTGTCTCACATTTATTCAAGTATCTATTGCTGAGAGATCCAAGAAAATAGAAAAATAATTATTCTTCATCAGGATGCAGTTGCATTTATAGAAACATGTGTAATATTTATAGAAGCGTTATTTACCTAAATACTTACTCATGTAAGTGTGTATGCTAAGAGATTATATGGTATTTATAGTTAAAGGAAATAAGGAACTTGAAATAAAAATGACATGCATATTTGTCTGATAATGATTTAGTTCTGATAGAAGTTGCTTTTGACATTGCATTTATTTGATTAAGCTATTTATACATTTATTAATCTCAAGCCTTAACTTAGATATTCACTTGCTAGATGGGTACATTTTGTATCATCCTTTGTACTGGTAATTTTATATTGTTCTTTTCATGAAACACCTAGAAATATGTTCCTCCTTCACGAGACAGCCACAAAGACCTTTCTGACCAAAATGTGTAATTTGATTTTCAACCTCCCACATAGAATTAAAACAAAAATAATGAATTCTACTGAGATCCCCTAATCATTCTGATTAGATGGTTGACATCCTGATGACTCAGTTAAAAGGGACTTTTATGCTTTATTTGCAAAAATATTAAGGCTGCATGTCAGTATTTAGTCCTATGATGATGGCATGTTTTTTTTCTCTGTTTTCCCCTAATAAATACATAACACATTTTATTTTTTTTAGTCTGATTTAATGAGATATAAAGTCAATAAAATTGTTTTATCTCACTGTTCTCCTCCACCTCCTCTCCCTCTTTGTCCCTTTTTAATCAATTTAGGCAGAGTCCTCAAAGACTATGGAATCTTAAAAAAATTTTAATAATCAGGGGCTGATTAGAGAACACTGACTTCATTGATTCTGCTTCTAAGTGAAAAGAACAGAGGATGTGGTCATGCCTCAGTTCTGGTTATCAGCATGTCCCCTGCTGGGCCAGCATGGGCAGTCGGTGTGACTGTGGTCCTGTCTCTTGCTTGTGCTGTCTCTTGCCCAGGCAGTGAGCTCCGAGAGGCAGATGGGGAAGGGATGTATGGGCAGCTGGGGGTACTGTGCTGTGGGAATGTGGGGAAAAAAGCAGTCCTGGGAGCACTATGGGGCAACGATGGGACACTGGAGAGACTGTATAAAATGGTGGGAGTGGTAGTGTATGGAGAAGCCCTTGTTCTTGAGGTGAGCAGGTGTGAGGTGTCACTTGGCCACTTGCAAGTCATATCCATGTGAAGTAAGATTTCCTTAGCTCCCCTGCTTATGTACCAACTTCCTTTCTTTTATGCTCAACTTCTGCTGTTATTTTGTCCACTGTTCCTGCTCTGGCGTAGGTCACACTACCCACTCAGTCTGTAATCTTTTCTGCAAAGGACGTGCTTTGGTTGTTTTCCACAACTTCCTTTCAGAAGGGAACTCCATGTATCCTAGGCCATTATAATTTTTTTTCATGATCATCATTTTCTAATGTGCAAAGCTACTGAAAGTAAATGTATGCTGCAGCTTTGTTATTATATTCCATTTACCAAGAGTATTTTTTCTTGTGCATAAATGCTTTGTGTTGCCTTTAGTTTTCTTTGTATTTATTTTAGCTCCCCATTTCTTGTTTGCTGCATAAAAATAATTTATTACCCTCTTCTCTGTAGTTTCTAGATACTCAAGAAGTGCAATGTCATGTGCAAACTGCATAGGTACTTCTCATTTATTCTCTGTAATCTTACTGCAGTACAGCCTTCTGAAAGCTTCCACCAGGCATGGCATGCAAAGGAAAAAGGGGGTGGATAGAATTTCCCTAGAAAATTTCCTTCTCTTCTTTCTCTTGCTGTTAAAAAGTAGTTACCTCATGCTCTATGACAATTGTTACTATGAGGAGATAAGTGCTACTTTAGCCCCAAATTGATGAGCTTCACATGGCAATTACTTGGAGGAATTTCATTGCCCATGGTATGCAGGTCAGATTAGATGATTTTTCTGGCATTAAAATTTATGAACCTATAAATTTCTGTTTCTCACTTGTTCTCGTAATGCCTCCTAACATTTCCAATGAGTAACAGCCCTCTCATCTATCAAATTCTCAAAGCTTAGGTAAATTATCCTGCATGACCTTCAAAGCTTTTCTGTCATTTTAAGTCTGGTCTTCCAGATGTTGTGCCCCTAAAGCTCTAAGTAGGTTAGGAATTATGAGTGCCTAGGGATGCTGGATGAGTGTTTGATATACTGCTTTAGTGTGAAAAATCAGGTGGCTTGTCCTAGCCATAGGTTGCTTGCCTTGTAAAATCCTCTTTAACTAGCTAGCTTACAGGAGTAAGATATTTATTACTCAGAGGAAACTTTATTTTTGGGGTGTGTGTCTGTGTGTGTGTGTGTAGATACATTATGATGATAGAAACTTATATTGATGTGTTTAGGAATTTATTATGGTTGTTTTTAACCAATCCCCTCTCTGCAGACCTAGTTGCAAGCTCTCTCCTGCCACCCAGGGTCTCTCTGACCATGTATTTGGACCCAAGACTCAGCTCTGATGCAGCACAGCTGCATAACCTCTACACACACAAGTCTGAAAGAGATGTGAGAAAGTCTGTATGGAGATAAGAACAATAAAATTACTGGCAGAAATAGGATTGTTTGACATATTTGATCTGTGCTTTATGTTGGTTTTTAATCTTTTTGAATAATCTCTTGTACCACAGCACCAGGATGCTGGAACAAATGAACTCAGGAGAGGATCAATAATAAGTTCCTTAAACACCAAGTTCAAAACCCCCAAGTGTATTGCAAAATTTACTTTTTTTTTCCCAAGTTAATTAGCATTTTTAAAGTCTTCATTCTAATTTTCCCTTTTGTCACAATCTTAATAATGTTCCTGTCCCTGCTTTCTGCTGTTTCTATTGTGTGTGTTGTGTCACTCCGTGATTTGAAACTATTTATAATGATTCATCTTTTTTCTTCAGGAAGAAGACTTCTCCTGCAGTGAAAGCTTTAAGTTAGAAGCAGGTTTAAGACATAGATTTGCAACATCCTGATGCAGCATTAGCTGAAATCTTCAGAAAAAACCTTTGCATTGTCGCTGGAAAAGGTGTTTGGACTACAAGGCTAGATCCTGGCAGATGACAGACATGTTTCTAAGTTTGTGCCAAGCACAAGTTCAATTTGCCCTGATTAGGCAGCTGAAGACTCCTCAGAAGGGAAGAAGGAGAGTGTCTGCCAGTGCAAGAAAACTTTCAGAAATCAGATCTGTGCCCTTTGCAGCCCGCCTGACAATTTTAAGTGCTCTTAAAGACCCCTTCATTATGGGCTAGAGGAAATTAAAGCTTCAAAATCATCGAGAAAGCCTGTGTGAGAGGGCTGAAGGAGGGAGTTCTGGGTGCATTCGGAGTGGCGCTCGGGCACATAACACTTGGAGAGACCAAGCTACAGCTGCCATTAGGTGTAAGAGTCTGTAACTGGCTGTTTGGCAGGGCAGGCAAGATCAGCATCAGAACTGCCTTGTCTAAAGGAATTTTCTAATGAGTGATCTGCGTAGAAATTTCAAAGGGTGGGAACACACTGAGGGAAACAAAGAAACATAAGAGGCAGATCTTGAAATAGGCTTGTAATTCAGAAAACACTTTTCTTCCAAATTTGTGGGAGAGGAGATTGGAAAACACCTTTGGAGCATATTTAATACATATTAGGAAAAATCAGCTTTGTTAAATGAAAATCATATAGTGACTGATGGATGAGGACTGTTATAATAATTTATAAAGACAGACCCACGCAACTGTCAGCATAAAGACATGGAAGGCAATGAGAGCCAAGATTTTCTCATGGAAGCCAGAGAAATAAGACATTTGTGTGGGCACATGGCTTATTAGTTTTTGATTAAATTTCATTGTTGAATCAGTAGCTCTATTGTTTTCTAATGGAGGATCATTTTTAGCAAACATTTTTATTATCATTTATGTTTAGTATTGCAGCATTTTTATAATAGTGAGCACTAAGAAGTTATGAGAGGATTTAAAATCTTACTATTTTAGAAGTATTGAGTTCTCTGTATTTGTTTGAATGTTCAAGTTTTTTAAAAATTTCTTCCTCTAAGCACAAGAGCTAAGAACCTGGCTCCCTCAAGCTCCTATTTAATTGCTTCAGCCAAAAAGTTTAGGAACTTCAGGAATACCACAAATTATCTGTGAGTCAAATAAAAATGGCACAGCTGACAACAGCGATTATCTCCTTAAACCATGTACAAGCAAAGATCTCAGTGTACATTTGAAGAGCAAAATACCCAGAAGGAGTTAGGCTTTAAATAAGTGAAAGAACCGAATGGTTGAAGAAAGAAAGATATTTTCCCAGTGTCTCAGCTGTAGATTACTGACAGACTCCTCCAGGGAGACTTTATCAAATAAAATGCAGATATCAGTTGTTTTGCAGTTTGGAGGAAGAGAGTTTGCAGCACATATCAGTTGAGGCATAAACCAAATATCTCTCTGATAAACTTTGCTTTCTGGGCAAAACTAAATCTGTTTCTGAATGTAGTATGCAAGAAAACATTTGGCATCTTCTCCAGAGTAAGAATGGGATTCTTAGGTTATTGAAGCTAAGAGGAAGATGGTTACAAGATGTTTTTAAAATGAACTAATTTCTGTGGTATTCTAAATAAGACTGTGTCTTACATTAGCCACAGCTTTTATCAGTGTATTCACTTATTTTTCTGATGTCTTCTTAAACAAGGCAGTAAATCCTGTGTAAGAATCTCATAGTCCAAGTCATCACCCAAACAGAAATTGAGATGGGAAAAAAAAAGAGAGAATATTAAAAGCATTCGTTTCTGGTTTGCTTTTTTTTAAGCAGGCAAAAAGAATAAAAAGTTTTCCACCCTAATAGTTAAATCTATACTTCAGCTATGGCATTCTTTTGCTTGGAAAGCAAAGGACCATTAACATGTTTTGAGGATCACTTTCTTTGAACCAGTCAAATGAAAATACTATCCCTTATGTGAGGCTGACATGGTATTTACCCGATGAGCTAAAATGGTTCCTTTCATTTTGTCCATGAGGGAACTTCTGTCCCAACAGATTCCCACTTTTTTTTCTTTTGACTTTGTATCTATTTGTTTACCAGTTGATAAAAATACAGATAAATCAGTGTTGCTGGAAAATAAAAAGAAAAACAAAGGCATAGGTAATTAGATTTGTATACTTATAGAAACTAATCTGCAGAATAAATAAAACTGTTACTTTAGGACCCGATATTTTTAACATATTTTTCGTAGAATTTCTACAGAATTAGAGGTACATAAAAAAGTCTTTAGGAAAAGCTTCTTCAGAATCTTTTTCTTCACATACAATCTTGCTGCTTATTCTTACAAAGATGTGTTCACCATTATCTAACACATGATAATGAATTCCTTCTTCCTTCCTATACCTATGTAGGTGGGACCTTTTCCTGTGCTATCCTAACTCAGTAAGGGACATCATATAACATTCTTATTCATTGCCTTTTTCTGTATGTGCTTTAAAGCAGGATGAAAAAATAGCAATAATAGAATTACTATTTGCCCGAAAGATGATCTGTGGAAATTTTCTTTATGACTTTGTGACCTGGTAACTTTTAGTTAACTCCTGACTTTATAATAATTTCTACTACTATCTCTCCCAAGGTTTTTTTTTTTTTTTCTTTTTTGTTTGATTTGGATTTCATTTTTCCTTTAACAATATCCTTACGGCAGAGAATCCTCATGAGTCAAATCCCATTTTCAGAGGTAAATGGTGGGATATTCAACTGACTAAAATAAGTCAATTTGAAAACACTGTTCATTGGTCTTTACCAGAGCTTGATTTTATGTTTTACTTGTTGACCACATTGTTGCTTCGGGGCCTCAAAACCATCTGTACCAAGAGTTAAAACTGTATTTTCCCATCTATTCTTCATTCTGTTAAAAATTAGTGGTCTTTCAGTTGTAAACAAAGGTGATTTATCTTCATGGCTAGAAGGAATGGAATTAGCCCATCGTAAATTCAGGGTAATCTGTTTTTCCATTACTTAGCTTTAGTTCAACAGCTAATGAAGGAGAAGCCAGTACATTAGAGCATTATTGTAAGGTGACATTTTAATGAGAACATAACTTTTGAGGAGCTGAAAAAGGATATGCAGCCACAAACCCCACTAAGACATTGAGGGCTGGCCTGACTTTCTTTCATCTGAGGCAAATGAATTGCTGGAATGGTTTTACTTAAATGTGCCTCAGACTGGCTGTACTTGTTCTGCATGAAGAGCAGGGCAGCCCAATTCATTAAACAGAAAGAAAAGGATGCTTCCATTCAGGCCAGGCATGGCTGCCACACAGCATTCCAAGTCTTGAGAAAAACACTCTTTACTTGAGGCTGGACCTCAAGTATGATGTTTCTTATGACCAATTTGCTATAAATGATTCATTAAGAGTATTTCAGAACTATACCCTTGGGTGAAAAAAAGAAAAGCATTCTTTTTATGCATGCATCTAGATTCAAATGTACATAGATATATCTTTCCTACTTAGAAGTGTGCCATGTACATAAACCTATGTCCTAAATCCACTTGCTACATCTTATTTATTCTGCAGTTGGATTTCTCTTCAGTTTGTGACACCAAATTAAACACTGCTTAAATAAAATGTCTGTATTTATTTCCAGCCATTGAATTGGCAGTGTCCTTCTTCATATTGTGTTTTTGAAAGTCTTCTATAATTTGTACTTTCTCTTTTTACAGTTACCTTTTGCCATCAGCTTGCCACATTTCTGTAATTAATCTCTATTATAAAAGCACACACACGTTTGTGTGAATATAAAAAGAGAAAACAGGGCTCAAAGATAGGAGCTTTTGTTCCTCTAGAGCAGTGTAAAACAGATTGTGGGGCAGTACCCATGGAGAAGGTGTGCCTGTGTCCCTTGGGTGCCAGGAAATATCGCTGTGAGACCAGGGGAACAGTGCTCTCTGCTGTCCTATTTCTCCAGCCAGCAGTGGCCTTGGTCAGCAATGCCCTGCTGGAGCTGGAAAGCATCACCATGTCCATTCTAAACCAAGGGTAGGAATATCCAAACTTAAGGGCTAAGAATCAAGTTCTAAATATTGGCCAAAACCTTTACCTTCCTATATTTATATGTATGAGGCTTCCTGGCTGGCAAAATCTGGAAACCCATCCCAGGCTGTCACTGGAACCCCATCAGATCCTTCCTCATGGCCAACTCTGGCACGGTGCAGACATGAGGGTGGAGCTGAAAGCAGAAGCCTCAAAGAGAATAGTTATGCTTGAGTGGTGGTGGGCTGGAGACCCAGCTCGGTGACCCTGGATGTAATGGGGAGATTTCTGCTGAGTTTAGTGAAAACATGTCCCTTTGAAGGATGTTTTCAATAGTTGTACTGTTTTATCAGCCAAAATTATGCCAGGACCTCTGTGACAAATTGGACCTAAATCAGCAAGAACATTTTAAAATATATGAATGAAAGCTAGAACAAACAAAAAGAGTAACCTTCAGTGATGAAAATTAAGTTTAGAAAGACTTGTTGACTCAAATGTATCCTATTTTAAACAGCAGTGCTAATCTTTTGGTTTACAATTATAAGAAAGAAGGACAACTGCAAATGTCTTTGTAAACATTACATTCAAATGTGAACAATTGAAGAAATGAGAACATTCCGTCCCTCAGAGGAACTGCGTGAGCTTTATAATATTTGCTCAGATTTAGATAACATAGCAAACTGAATGCAGCTCACATTGCAGTCAGTAAGAAGCATTATTTTCAAAATCAAAAGGGCAATTATGAATAAAGAAAAGAGTAAAATTACACAGTGCCATTTTATTGTACTAGCAAAATAGAATCAATGAAGCAAAGTCAGAATTTAAGATATCTGGATAGCTGTTGTTTGGGTTGGCTGGTTATTTCTAAGGGTGGCTGACAGACATGGAATTCCGTAAATGGTCTTGAAATGCTGAGGATGAGAAAGCTTGTGCTGTTCTACAGCTGTTGGGGCAAGTGAATAACTTTCCATTTGAATTTTGATAAATAATGTGCCAGTATAACTGGAAAAATCTGCCTGTAGTTTTGAAATTCCTGTTACTTTTTGGAGAGTGTTGGGACTCAGCCATGAGATCCTTTAGGTGAAATTTTGCATTCTGTAAGAAGCTACAGAACAAAATAAGTTGTGACTGTAAAAGCTGGTCTTTGACATAGATGAAGTAAGGAAAATAAAGTCAGGAAAGCCAAACTGGTGGAGTTGACCTTGTGGGACCCGTCCCTCAAGGAGCCTTATCAAGGAGGCTACTGTCACTGTAGTGAAAGGGTTTAAATATTTGGAACAAAGGAAAGAAATGAGAGTGTAGTTTTTTGAGGTACTGGTGATTTCTCTTCTCAGCTAAAGTTAAATAAAGTAGTTGTGGGCTACAGCAGCCTGACTGCTTATAGTCTCTGAGGAGAATAAAGGTCGGTCCCCAAGAGAAGATTGTAGCTGCACTCAGAGGAGTTTAACAACCTGCTGCCCCCAGGACTGAGAGGTCCAGGAGACATCAAAACTTGGTCCAAAGATCAAATAAATTAAAAAACTTTCTCAAGATGCTCACATTTCTACATATGCAAATAAGTGAAAATATGGAAAAAATAGAATCAGTATGGATGTGGAAAAATAGAATTAATAAATGACTATTCAAAGTTTTTGTTTAAATTCTATTTGGCTGTTAATGAAAAGGAGTGACGTCTTTCAAAGACATGGTGATTTTCAGCTTAAAAAAGTTGAGAAATAGTATCTGAAGCAGCACTTCTCCTTGGTCTGTCTCATAATTCAGTTTTCTAGAAAAATTTATGGAGCTTGAGGTGTCTTTTGATGTTCCTCTTTCCTGAGCAACATAACTCAGCAGCTACCTACTACAAGGGACCATAAGAAAAGTTCTTCATGGATTGCAGTGAAGCACTGGCTATAATAAAACTGAGGAACTTTTCAACCAAGGAGCATTTAAGAATGACCAGAAAAATGAGGCAAGGAAGAGAAGGCAGCTCCATTATCTTTTCACTTCCATCTGCATGTCTCTCACACTAGCATGGCTAGTGATAATCTTGAGTACTTCATAGAGGAGCTGTGTTAGGATACCCATGCAGATTAGATGTTGCTCTGAGGTGAGGGAAAGAAGTAGCTTTGCACTGCTGCTGTTCTGCCCATGGGAGATAGAGGAAGCTGAGGCCCAAGGGGTGACTGCCCTGGACAGAAGGGATGTTTTGTGGCTGTGTGACAGTCATTTCAATAAAGGTCACAAGCTTCAAAGTGGAAAAATCAAAGCTAAAAAAGAAATGCTGCAAGGAAGGTTTCTTTACCTTCAGCTTTGTCCCATTTCCAGCTGCTAGTGCTGTATTTTTACTCCATCTTTGTAAGCTTCAGGCATCTATCTGATGTTGGGAGGGGCTGTTTTAAGACATGCTCCTATGTCTTTTTCTCAGGAAGTCTCGTGCTGATTCAAGCACTTTGTTCTGTTCTCATTATCTAAAGGGAGAGCTAACTGAGCTCAAAGTACTTTTGTTCTTCATGAAAAAGGAGAAAATGAAGGCTTTAAAAGAGAAGATGTTGTTGCTACTTACATAATAGCTGCCATCTTGGGCTAAAGCAACTTTGCAAAATTTTCCCAAACAAAATGCAGTGTCATTTCATATCAGTACTTACATCTCCTTGTGGCTTTAGGGGAGATATGAAAAACCTTGGACTATTTGCTTCATTCTCAGCCTTTCAGCTGATGCATAGCTCTGTAAAACTATCTGACAAGACACGTTATCGTGTCACTCAGTTTATGGCGAGGATATGATAACTTTATACCTGTGCAGAATTACATTTCTTACCTGAACACAAAGATGAAAAGGTGGGAGGAGGTAATTAAGCCAAAGATATCAATAAAATCCACCTGACATAATCACTCCATGCAAGAAGGTCTTTTGAAGCAAAGATCTGTGGCAGAACCTGTATCTGTACAAGCAAGCAGGGCAACCCAAGGGGAACGGATCTGAAAAGACAAGGAGCTGAGGCTGTGGCCTGTGTGTTTATCTGTGTTTCAAGAGGGCTTCCCTGGCCTAGCTCTAACCTTCCTGCTTGGACTGAGCACCTAAGAGTGGCTGGTGTGCCGTGGCTGCTTCCCTGAAAGGCATCTGACAGTTTAGCTCCACTGGGAGGGGCGCTGCTTGTACACAGTGACTTCACTCATCTCCATGACGTCACCCGAGGTACTGCAGGTGGGGACAACTGGGAGACTTTCAAAACTGCATACCTGCTACAGACTAAAATTCTGCTATAGATGAGTGATCACACAGAGTGATCTGAAAAAAAGTTTTGCAGTTCTATTGTTTTGAGTCACTGGATGCAGGTGAACTTTTAATTGTGTTTAGGCTACTGATGAACATTTGCTGTTGTTTTTGCCCTCCTTTTGCCCCTCCTTCCTTCCCTTTTTCCCTCTTTTCTTTAAAATCTTCTAGAATGAATAAGTAAAGCAAGATAATTCAGTGAGACAAATTACCATGCTATGAACTGGGAATTATTCTTCAGGCAAGAGATGTATTACTGTTTGTGTATTTCCAATGGAATGAGAAGAGATTTGTTTCACTGCATCTATTGATGATTGAGTGGTTTGGTTCAGAGCATCTCTTCATGCAAAAATGATTTCCAATGAACTACGAGATGAGACTGGCTAAGGACTAAGTGCCATATTTTTTACTTCATCTTTTTCCTTTATTGTTTAGAAAAAAGAGGATGGGGTACTAGAGCCTACAACTGTGTACAGGTCTTATCTTTACTGGGCCAACCTTATGGCATATTTTTATAAAATCAGAAATGAATCTAAGATAATTTTCAAATTGAAAGTATAGATATTTGTTATACTGCTGCCCATTCTGATATTTTTTGCCATCTGAATCGTATAAACATAAATAGGATAGAAGGATCCAGACTGAAATTGCCATCATAGCGGCAACAGATGGCTGTGGGAACATTGAGTAAAGTCTGATTTGTTGCTGATTACAAAATGGAAAACCATTAACAACAGCAGATTCTGATCACCTCTCCAAGTTTGAAGACCAGTTGGAGACTACTTTTAGCCTAGACAGGTTAATCTGAACAGGGGTGAGACGCCCCTCAGTATGAATCTGCACAAAACCAGTAACTCATCAGGGTGCAAGATCCAAATTATACATATTTTAAAGATTCAGGATGTTAAAATGATGTTGCCTAATTGAGGCTGCATAACCCTTATTTATTTGTTTTCTAGTCTAGCTCTGGAGGCACTGACACTGGCTGCCTTTAAGTTGCTTCTAAAGAAAGACTGATCACTAACCAGGAGACTGTTGCTTGCTGCAGATGGATTCTTGCTGATGAATTTCTTCTGCAAAGGCTGGGGAGCAGTGGCGTTTGGGACTCCTCCTGCTCCATCTGGGCTGTGTAGCTCTACACAAAGGTTTGAATTCTGTATGGTCACTCAGTTAAATTAATTGAAAACCTGCCACCTTGAAAATGAAAATACTTAAAAATTTCTAACTACCACCACCACCACATAGATATACAATTATAAAGTTAAATACACACTTCCATATGCCTCAGGTAATTTGTAATTGATGAAAAAACTAATCTGATTTTAAAAAAATTGTTTGGAATCCACCCCCAAAATGACAGCTACTCTCCCTATCATAAAAGCTATTGGCTGAATTGGCTTAATGCAACAGTTTCAACAAATAGGCAGAATGTATTTTAAGCATGGATTGACCAATACAGTCAACCTTAAGGTGGTCTTTTCAGGTCATGGATGAGGCAGTGTACGTAAATAAGGAGTTAATAGAATTTTGATCTTGAAGTTTAGAAAGAAGTCATGGTATGATAGTAAAATGCAGTTTTGACTCAAGCTTTTCTGTAACAAAATATATGCATATGTTTGAAAATGGAGTTACTATGGTAATTTGTTATTTACCAGAGAGGAGTAATTGAACAATTTTTTTTCCCAACTGGTTTATGAACAAGTCACACCTGTTCCTGAGTGGGTTCAAATTACTCACCCTTCTTTTCTATGCCAAACTTTTCATGTTCAATTGCTTTGCTGTTTCAGATTCTGTACACTTCCTCTGATGACTGATGCCACTTCTCATTTGCAGAAGTAATTTTTTTTCTATCTGACATCTCAAAGGATAAAAAAAAAATTATTTAGAACCTCTGTCTATAAATTAACAAAAAAACCTATGCATCAATCATGTCTTCACATGTATATAAAATGTATATATCTAGGTGGATCTATATACACATCTGTATTTCACTGAAACTTGGGGAAGCACTACTCTCTTTAAGATTGCAGAGATTTAATATTCATCAGTTTTACCTCTGTTCATGACAGAAAAATTCCCTGAACAGATGAGAAATTGGATCCATGGAAGAGAGTGTATAAAAAGAAATTTTTTACAAAATTAATTGATTTTCAGCTTTGCACTGTGTGGTGTGCACTAAGCCAGCTGCAGAAAAACACAGAGAGGTAAATGTCATTCCTACTGAATTATAACAGCTGGAAAGCTTCCTCTGCCCTTTAGTTAATATGGAAATTTCAGGTGGGGGGTTGGGTTTTTTTTGTGGGGTGGGCTGTGGATTGTTAAGCTCACACGCAATAATAAGTTACAAAAATCAGCTTACTTTGTAAAACATCAGTAGGTTATAAAAGTCCATTAGTATCCATTGACAAACCCTTGCCAGAAGGGAGGAATGAGATCAGCAAAACATGGGCATATTATTATTTGATCCTACCGCATACTCAATTAGATCAAAGCTTACCAGCCCAAATGCCCATTTTTAATTTTATAGTAATGCCTCAGGCCAAAGAAATGGGTGCCATGGCAGACATGTTCTGTGACGATAATGGAGACATTTAAGACTCAAAATATTAGTGATTTTTAGGGCTATAATGTCAGCTTTAGGGATTTTTAATTAACACCTTCTGCATGCATTGAATATACTCCTTTCACCAACAAAGTTTTTTTCCTCTTGAATTCTCTGAAAAGAATTTTGCCTCAGGTCTTTTATCACTATCAAGAAATAATAGCAACCACCACATTAAAAAGAAATTACCCGACAAAATGAAAGATTTGCTTGGCTGAGAACATGAGAGAATGTGTACAGTTGTGGGGTAGCTCTTAGTATTAATTATATTGCTTCATTCTTCAGAGGAGAAAACAAGATGTTTTTGTCAAAATGCTGGGGAATTACAGGGTCTATGGTGAAGTTATGGTAAAGGGGTGGACAAATGCAGAACTGCCTCCAGAGAGACTACAAGCAGCTTTGGTCCTGTGCATTTAAATGCTAGGTGTGTTCAAGGAAGGTGTTGTACCTGCATGCACAGAAATCGGCACTCCTGACTGGCACTCTCCTGGATCTCATGAATCCAAGCACAGTGGAGGTGTGGTTCCCCTTCCAACCTGCTGGTCTGTGCCCCAGAGCACCCCACAGACCACTGATGGGTTACTGTGAGACTCCTCTCCCAGGCAAGGTGTGTAGGGGAGCAGTTTTGCTGCAACCATACTGGTTTTTGTCAATTGATGAAAAGAGAAATGTGTAATCAAACCCATTGCTATTTTGTGCACCAAACTGCTCTGGTACACAGGGCACCTCACTGCTGAAAAACAGCCTCCAGAGAATGTACCAGCTTTTCCAAGGGAAGGAAATATTGTCTGTAAACAGTAAGAAGGATTCACTGATTGCCGAGAAAAAAATACCATTTCATTCTTGCTTGTCCCCACCTCCACTTCCCCAGCTTCCCCTACCCTTTCTTTCACAGATGCTACTTTTCTCTTTGGTCTGAATCCTATTCTTACCTCCTTCTTTCTTCTTGGCTCCAAAACATGGGACAACCCATGATGTCTCCTCATCCGTGGTATTTGAACCTCTTTTTCTCTAAACCTCTAAGGAGGACAGCCCTTCTCTTCCTGCTCTTCTTAATCACATTACCATGGAAAATGGCTTTCTCAGCCCCTCCTTTTTTCTTTCCTCACTCCTGCTTTTCCTTCTCCCACTACATCATCCCAGAAATGTCAAGTTTTATGTGCTTTTTATGGGACTCCAAAGGGGTCTGACATGAGTAATCAAGTTCAAAATTTCAGGCTGCTCTTTGTAAGTGTCACAATTTTCAGTAATGACCTTCCCAAACTCGTCCTCCCTGTCCACAGATAGGGAAGCTCCAGTATTTTGCCAGTGTGGCTTAGGGATGATTTGAGAGACCAGCTGTTCATTAGCATGTTGGTAGAATCAAAAATCTGACAAAAAGCTTAACAATTTGGGACCAAATATTGTTGATTTATCATGTCAATTACCTCATATTACTTTGTTTGTGCTACTGAATTGTGCTGTAACAGTGCCTCTGCAAGTGTCTCAGGAGCTCTACTGTGCTAGGTATTAAAGGAAAGGGAAGACCCTGTTTGGGAGTCATGTTACAATTTTGCAGGATTCATGTGGATTCAGTGTGAATCCCTGGCACACTTCATTGCAAGATTGAGATTCTGCAGGCCTATCATCCTATTCCTGCATGATGTGCCAGCAGAGAGACCTGATAGCTATGTCTGTGCGGGATCAGCTGGTGTTTATTTGTAGCTCTGGAGAATCTGTCCCTCTTTATAACAATATGAACTTGGTGACCACACAGAAATTAACAAAAACATTAAATTGTTGCTTCCAGCTGGAATATGGAATTTCAGATGGATAAATTGACATGGCTCCTCCTGTCCACAGGGAGTGCTTGGTGACAAGACGACAGCTGAGCAAAGTTGAAGGTTTGTTATGTTTCATGCAATGCTGGGTGCTCCACTAAGGCCTGTAGAAGCACTTTCTTCATCAATATCAACTCTCTCCAAGATTTGAAAGAGACAGCCTATTCAGTCCTCCTCCCTTTATTCTTATTTTAAAACAGCTGTTCTCCTCAGTTGCCTTTAGCTCCTTATAAAACACTTCTGAACTTTTTACCCCCCGAGGTCGTGTGCTTTGAGTGCTTGTCTTGTGGCCAATACCTCTTTCCACCTCAATGCCCTTAACAGTGGGATTTGGGGAAGGCTTTGTCTAATGGCATCCTTCTGGAATGGCTCAGAATCAGCCTGGGTCTTCAAGGTACCTTTCCCTCTTGGAGCTATTAATCTATTTATATCCTGAAAAGTTGGGCTTTGTACCTTTGTTTTTGATGTTACTCTGCAAGCTGACAAATACGAATGTTGAAAAGCCCCAAAATCTTGGAATGAAAAGAAATCCAAACCACTCTGGCAAAGCAGATTCAAGCACGCATGACTTTTAAACCTACAAGACATATTGTCATCATATCCTTCAGCTGTACAGTGCAGGGCCATGGCGCAGACTTGTCCTCTGATTGAGCTAGAATATGTTTTTCAAAGATTTCCACACTTTATTTAATAACTTCAGGTGATGGCAAATCTAGCACTTCTCTTCATGGGTTATTCGCCTAGCTCCATATTTGCATTTCTGATCATGATAGGTGCAAACAATGACAGTGTAAGAGATGCCACTATCAGAAATATTCTTCCTCTGCTACTCTTTACAAACTGGTGGAATCATTACAAGGACTATAGCTCCAGATTCAAGCCCTCACTTAGTTACTGACTTACTGAAAAACCCCAAAACTGTGTAGGGCTGTTTCTTCAAAAGAGTTTTCTGAGTGTGGAGAAGTGAGTTTCATCCCACCTTTGTAGTGGCACACATTTCTTAACCCAAAGCCTGAATTCAGAAGCAGCCCATCTCAGATAGGTGGCTGTTTTGGAAAAGCTTTTGCCCTTTGTTCCTCTTCCACCCTGTTCCAAGCGCAAGGGAGCACAGACACAGTTACAGCTTCAAAGGCTCCCTTTTGTCCCCTCTGTGCTGGACAAGTGGTGCAGGAGGACCTGAGCCCATGCACAGCTGCCTGTGAGGGGAGAAGGGCTGGCAGCCAGCCCTGGGCAAGCCAATGGTGGGGCACAGAGAGGGCGTCAGCAAGCGCAGCGCTCCAGCTTGGGCTCCTCATCCTGCTGGCTGAGCACGCGCTGGAGTCTGGCGAGGAAAGCTGCTGCCTCAGACAGCTGATGACCTCTCTACTCTCCACTGTTGGTCCCCCACCTGCTCTGTGGTGCCTTTGTTAGCCAGCATGACTAATGCTGCAATTACATGCCAGGATTTATCTGCACTGTGAACTGACAGCTGACAACGTGAATTTCTCTCTCTAAAATCCTTTTGTGCTGGCATTTTGCAGGCAATATACTGGAATTTGTTTTTTCTGTCTGGGTGCTTACCATGTATGCTTTGATTAGTCTAAATTGAAATGTTAGCCACAAATGAAGACTACAAATTCCTCCTAGTTTTGTACAAATTTTCCAGATGTCAGCGTGAGTCCATCTTGGCCAATAATGCTTTTAACATTTACTTTGGTACTAGATATACCAGCTTCCAGCAGAGACTTAAAACAGCCTTGACCATTCCATTTGGCCTGCATAACATTCAGCCTGCAGCTTCATTTCTATGCTGTCTTCAGAAGCCCTTTTTTAAAACCACTGTTCAGTGTTAATAGACATTTATATATTGACTGTCTTTTATTGATGGAAGAAATCAGTATTTTAAAAATGTATTATTAGTAAAAAAATGTGAGCCCTTATCTGGAGAAAAACGTGTTTTATAGCAAGTTATTACATGCTATGTTTTGTAGCATACCTGGTACTGTTAAAAGGCTTTCATTAGCACAGAAGTCACTTGCTCCTGATGTGAATGGGAGTTTTACTATTGGCTCCAGTGGAACCAGTGTTTCAACCATCGTTTTAAGGCTTTTATTATAGGAAGAGGTTTATTGAGTGATTTTACACTCTTGAGGGAAGAAAATCTGTCCAGATTCCTGCCTTATTTTTACACCTATGGCTCAGAAGAGAGATGCAGACAAAATCTATAAAACTCAAATTTCTTTTATAGACAATGGAAAATGTACTGGGTTGAATTTATCTTGGTTGTGTTTGATCAGCTGTTCCTATGACTCTGCATGCACTGTCTGTGCATAGTGGGCACATGGCCAGCCTGCTGTAAATGAACTGCACTAGCAGAAAATGCAGAGGAGAGAGACTATTTTTCTTGAAATAGCACTATGCAATGTGCTGTTTCATGTTACTTCACAGACAACACACAGCAAAGTGGCTGATGTCTTCCAGCTAATTTTTTGACTGACCTGAACACAGGGAACAAGCTTCAAGTCATTCAGCTGATGTGTTGCTTGGATAAAAGAGACCATGAAATGAACAGGGAGTAAAATATTCAGTGAACTTGTGGTGTGCAAAAGGAGGGAAGAGGGCAGATGGAGAAACAAGTACAGAATGAACACAGCAGAAGAAAGGCATTCAGAAAAAGAACTAATGAAATATTAAATGCCCATAAGTAGTCAGTGAAACCTGTGCTGTGTAGGGCAGCATAACTATAATGCTAACTCTTGAATTGACACATCTACAAAGAACTCACCAAAAGCCTAAGTATAATTCTTCTCTGTCATAAGATGATTTTTGAAATGACTGGTTTATACCAGTTTTGATGAAGCTGCATGAAACACAAAATATACCTTACACGTGATAATACCTTGTGCCTAGTATCTTGTTGACTTTTCCTCTGGACACTGAGGTGTGTTCCCTGATGACTGAGATATAACACAGACTTACTAAATGTGTAAGATCACTTAATTTTCTTCTGGATATGGATTTAAGTGACGCAGAATAACTTGCTGGATCCTGTATGTTCTTCCTAGTAATTTTTGCTGTAGGTGCTGACGCAACACAGCTGTTGTTGGACTGCTGTATTCAATATGCCTGCCTCAATGAAAAATAATTTTCTAGCTTTATATTTTTGACAGATTTGTAATGGATGCTTATATTAATAGCCTTATTTTCCTATACAGTTAATTAATTTTTTGGGGGGTATAATCTATATTCCCATCTGTGGTATACAGACCCTGCTAGAATGGCATTCTACCTTCAAGTCTGAAAAATGAAGGGAGAAAAAAGGCTTCAAGTGGAGAAGGATTTTGTTTTTTTCCTTTTGAGCTTGCAGGATCTCTATAAATATGAGGAATTTTATTAGGTTTCTAGAATGATTTCTGTATATTCCCTCATGGGGGCAAATTTCCAAAGTCATAGACCAGTGCATGCAGGACAACTCATCTTGGCAAGGAAGAACTGGAGACTTCCATAGCGGTGCCAGGACACTCACTCCTTGTGCAGGTTGGCAGCAGGTGCCAGTCCCCAGGATGTGCTGGGAGGTGTGTGTGCGTGAGAGGCCACAGGAAATATGCCAGAGAACCAAAGGGGTTGACAGACACAGCTTCCCACATTGCCCACGGAGAACTGTGAGCGTCATCCTTCTCTTCTGCCTCTTGCTCTGCAGCAGTGCAGGTGCTCAGGTACCCCCTGCCAGCTGTGCAGGCAGAGTTCATGGACTGCAGCCCAGATGTCATCTCCAAAGGAACGAGTGTTCTGGGAAATGCATGACTCTGTAAGCATGGTATTGTGAGATTTACCCTGCCAGCTGATCCCACTGAACGCCAGCTGGAATAGCTCCTCGTGAACAGAAGACATGAAACAATGGCTGCCAGAGCCTCATAGTAGGCATTTATTTTTGCTTGGCTTCCTTCAGGATGGGAGAAACCTTTTTTTTATAAATTACTCAGTGGGCCCATCTGAAATTATTTTCTTCTTGAGAAATTGCTCTGAGGACATTGTTTATAAGCTGCTGACCTTTAAATGGCCTTCTTGTTCCATTACCATGGTTCTTGGGTATTTAAAGCTCCAGGTCACTTTCACTTTTAATTGTGCTTTATTATTCTCCGTTGTTGCAGAATGTTTCAGTCAATTTAACTAGAAGAGAGTCTTATGCACTTCCCTTAATGGATTGAATTTGGGTCATAAAAAAATGAACAATTATCCTTGCCTATTTTATTAATCTTAGTCTTGTCTCATTTATTTTTAAGTTTCAGTGGACCTCCTTTGAAGGCAACTATAAGCAGAGTTTATGGCAGGTTAGCAGGAGAGGCTTTTCTCTACTGCTGGGGGTGAAAGTGTGATGAGGAAGAAGTGAGAGTTGGGGAGAGTTTAATGCTGGTAGGATTTTGAAATAATTGCATGCTTCATATATTTTGTTTCAGAGTAAAGTGAAAATTAATAAAGCAGAGGCTTTATCTGACATTTAATCCTGACGGTACATAGAAGCTTGTTGAGCAAAGCATCAGCTTGCTTTCTTTTCCTTCCAAGATTTACTAATTAGTGGTAAAGTACTACTTTAGTGGTAAAGTACTAAAGCTTAGTATAGATGAAATCTTGCATCTTCCTATTAACAAACGTGATTGTGAAGCAGATAAAACACATGACGATAACTTCAAATACTGTTTCTGTAATATCCTGGCAGAATTGTAAGATGCCAATCAGCTTACTAGCTGTGAGCTTTCAACATGGGAAGTGGCTGGAATTTAATTATAATTCTTCTCATTTACTTCCACTCCATCCTAATTGTGCCTTTCTCTTCTTTAAACTTTTTGCTCAGTTTCTTCTCTCACTCTACCTTTACTCAGATTCTATATCCTTCTAGTACATTGTTCCCATGTAAATTTTAAATATTGTCTTGCTTCATCTGCAAGATAGTTTCTGTTTCAAGTAATACGAAAATTGCACAAAGGGATTTGACACTAGGGGGAAAAATTACATGCCTGAAATTCCCCAAAGCCCAAAGTTTCAATCTAAACCCACCTATCTAGATTCAGTGAACTCTGGGGTACCTGAGCCATCCTTTGAAAGTTTCTCTTTATGGCAAAATTTCTTCCAGTCTGAGCAATTTAGGGCTAGTTGATGCCTTAGCCAAATGATGGCCCAGAAAATAAGAATCCTTTTGCCTGCACACTCTAGGGTCCCAAATTCAATCAGCATTCTCCAAAACCATACAGTATATGTGCAAAAATTGGATTCCTCATTAAATGCAGTTGTGGTTACTTCCCTTTAATTCACAGTTATAGGCTCAGTGCTTGATTGCAGTAGGGAAATACCAGGAGGTGCCTATGAAGTAGGAGATCTGGCTCCTTCCTCAGCATCAATATCTTAACACCTTTATCTCCTGTGTCCTGTAGGAGCACCCAAACTAACAGAGGAAAAGGATGAGGAGAAAAAGTTATGCTCCCAAAAGTGTTTGTGAATTGTTCCTGAGGACTTGAATATGGGAACTGGAGTCCCATCTTTTCTCCTTCCTATTCCTTTTCTTTTTCCTTCCTGAAGGGAAACTTCACCAAGTTCCTATTCGTGCTCCCTTTCTGACCTCATTGCTGTGTGCAGTGAGGAGATACTCCTGCAGGATGTGGTCCCCCCTCCTCCATCTCTGCCCATCAGCAGGTTTTGTTAAGGGAATTAGCTTGGAGAAGAAGAGGGAAGCAAAGGAAAGAAGAAGCTCCGGGTGTGTGTGAGGGTGTGTGTGCCTAGAGCTTACTCTGATACAGCATCAGGCCAAGGTTGCAGCAGGTACTGAGCCCTGGGCACTGAGTCCCACAGCTGTGGCAACCTTCAAGGCCTGGGATGCAGGCAGAGGAAAGCCCAAGTCCCGGGGCAAGTGTCTCAGCTGTCATCCAACACTCTCAGCTCATTTATGCCATTGCTTGGCCTTTGTGCTGCTGACTAATTCCCACGTGAAGAAATTCTGATGTAATGAGAGTAGTTTTGGTGTCTGGTGGCAGTCTAAAAAAAATGCCAAAGTGAGTTTTGTTTGCAGAAATAATATTTTTTTACCAAGTCAGATAATAAGGCTGGAAAAATATGACGTGCTTTTTTGTGTGCACAAGCATCCCTGCAACAACAGTAGCAAACTGAAAAGTTCCTTTTATGGTGAGGACCATGCAGAACTGACCTTCAACACAGTCTAGTCCAACTGATGAAGTTACTGAATAATGTAAGCTACTGTGGGATTCACCTCACTTAATGGTAAACATCTATTGTAGTTGTTAATGTCTTTGATAAGTCTCTGTGGAGGTCCTATAGAATTGATAAAAAACCAGTTCAAGACATTAGATGTCAATTAATTGATCTGTAGAGCTCTCTATCCCTTCAGGACTGATTAAGAGAATGTAGACAACTAAGTCACATTAGATCATATTCTCAGATGCTTACCTTGGATCCAATAATTTTCTGCTGATGTGTTTCAATTACAGGAGGATCACGTGGTGGTTGGCAAGATGAACTTTTGGCATTTAGGCCAGATGACATATTCTGCCAGGAGACAGGCAAGGATTGAGGGGCTCAAGTCTAATCCTGAAATGCTTAATGTCTCCTACTCTCACTAAGAGGAGTTAAGAACATTAATTTCATTTGGAAACCACTTGGTAACAGCAAATTCATGCACCATAGGAAGCTCTTGTGGGCAATTTACATATTCTAATTTGATCATATGGTATCTCATACTGGAAATAGGTAAATGTTTTACATTCATAAACTTCAAAGGGACCAGTAGTAGCAGAGGAATTATTTGACCATTGTGTGTTAAGAGGTATGTTAGCTGAACAGAAACATGACTGGATGCCAATATTAGGATCACAGGAGTTATCAGATTCAATCCAGATAGTGGGATGTGAAGATTTGTTCTAAGGAAGGTGGGAAACCATTGTGGGCAATTACCTTTTTTGTTACCTAAACTTGTGTATGTGGTAGTTTCTGTCTAATTGCAGGAATTTTGCTAACTGCTGCCCTGAAACAGGAGGATTCACAGCTAAGGTGATGTTTATTTTGTATTTGATTTAGCTGTTGAGGTCCTGATGCTCTTTTGCAAACATCAGATACTTTTTTGGTCCTCATAATTTATTGATCTCATTGATTACATCTACGCCAGTAAATAAAACAGATGCATGCCCTCTGTCTGCCCGAGGGTAAAAGATGTGGCACACCTCACTCTGCTGCAAGGCCAGGAAATGAGCTCCAGGACTGATGGTACCAACTGGGTTGTACTCACACTGCCACTCTGCAGCAAAGTGTATCTACCATACCGTGTCTTGGCCCAAATGGTGGTTCCAAGACATAAGAATGATTCTCTCTGTGGTTTCTTTTTTTCTTTTTTCTTTTTTCTTTTTTCTTTTCTCTTTTTTCTTTTTTCTTTTTTTTTTTTTTTAATACTCAAAATATCTGAGATAATGTCAGCAAAATGTCAGATCTTTGAAAATGACATTTTCACAACATGAAACTGAGGATTCATCTCTCATAGCCTGGAGTGCATCTGGGAATATTGGATCCTTTGAGGATATCATTAGAAGGCAGAAAGAGACAAACTGGTGCATTGTCCATGCAAGAACAGCTGCCCAAAGGGAACTTCTCCCAAATATGCCTTTGAAAGAAACCAAATTGGAGCTGCTGAGAACGGTGTAATGTTTAAGCAGAGGCAATGCCTGAATGTCCAGTGTGTGAGCAAAGTGCCTGCTCCTCTTTTTGCTCAGCAGTGGAGATTCTCAGAGGCACCTTGCAGCAGTGAATTCCAAAGTCAATTACTTTTCACAAAAACCCACGTATCTTTGTAGCAGCTGGATACCAGTTGATTTCATTGAATGTTCCTTGCCTATTGTGTGGAGATAAAACAATGCAGGCATCTATAGTCCTTATAATGCTTGTTGGTCTACAGACCTTTGCTGTTTCCCCTCTTAATGCAAAACAGCTGTTAGGATTTTAGGCTGCAAAACATTCAGGGAAGAAAGTATCTCCCCCTGCTTTTTGCACAGATGTGTCCAACAAATACAAGTGTCTGGCTTCTAGGCATTACTCTCTTAGAAATCATGAATGGTGGTTTATTTTTTGTAGTGGGTTGACCCTGGCTGATTGCCAGGCATCCACCAAAGCCACTCTATCACTCACCTCCACAACTGGACAGGGGAGAGAAAATATAAGAAAGGGCTCATGAGCTGAGATAAGGACTGGGAGAGATCACTCATCAACTACCATCACAGGCAAAACAGGCTTGACTTAAGAGATATGAAGTGAATTTACTACTAACAAAACCAGACGGGATAATGAAAAATAAAATAAATCTTAAAAGCATATTTCCCTACCCCTGCCTCCCCAGCTTTTCCTTCTCTGCCTAAGTGGTGTGAGAAGATGGGTAATGGTCAGTTCATTACACATTGCTCCTTCTTGAGCACAGTTCTCCATGAACTTCTCCAATGTGAGTCCATCCCACAGACAACAGTTCTCTGTGAACTGCTGCAGCTCTTCCATGCATGCAGTCCTTCAGGCACAGCCTGCTTCAGCGTGGGTCCCCCATGGCATCACAGGTCCTACCAGGAAACCTGCTCCAGCGTGGGCTCCTCTCTCCACAGGTCTGCAGGTCCCTGCACTCCCCTTTGCAACCAAAACCTGGCCACATAAACCCAATGCGCCATAGAAAAGTCTTTCCAACTTCCTGTTGCTTCCATTACCTGCAATTATTCAAGAAATCAATAACCAGATATGAGCCTAGAAAACCTTTCTGGTCATTCAATGTTTTGTATTAATTTTGTGAACTATCTCGAACTAAGAAAAAACCTCCCAGATTTTGGCTACCCCAAAGTAAGTGTCTAGCCTCAGGGAGAAGCATGAATTCCAATTTTCATAGACATGAACACAAGCACTCCTGTGTTAATTGGGTTGTTTGGTGACACTGGAAGCCAGGCCACTTTTTTTTGTATGCTCCCCTGCAGTCTGGAATATCTGCCTTGAGAATTCCAAATTGGAAAATACAGATCCAAAGTGGTTTGGCTTTTGAACCATCTCCAACCTTATGTTTTTTGTGAAACAGTAATCTCCACTGTCGTTGCTATATGCACCTTTTCCAGTGCCTTTTCGGTAAATCTTGTGATACATCCACAGAAAATGGGATGATAGCTGTTACAATACAATGCAGTGTTGGACTAAGGCATATCTGTGATGGACAAAAACCCCAAAACCATTTCAGGGGCACTTTTTCACTAGAGCTTCATAAGTGCTTAGATGAGTTTATCTTCTAAAATTTCTGCCTTTTTTTTTTTTTTT
>VZSE01008349.1:202830-236589 GCA_013398275.1 Promerops cafer
TTTTTTTTTTTTTTTTTTTTTTTTAATTTGTAAATCCCTTGCATATTGTCCCATCATTTGGTGTGGTTGCACTTAGAGCTTACATCAGAGTATTTTTCTTTAAGAAACTGGGAAGAAGTACCTGTTAAGGCTCTGTGATAAGATATCACAATGAAAAATATCAGATATTGTATACCCCAGAAAATAGAGTTAATCTGCAGTTCTGAATCATATTTGTTAATAAAGGCAATCTATTAATGTGTTCAGCATAATAGATAGCACCACTGGTGCCACATAGTCAGGTGGCTATTGCTTGGGGGAAAAGAAATATGTTTCCCCTTGCCTCTTTTACTGATTTATGGTTCTTGTATCTCTAGTCAAGATTGAATTGTAAGTGCCTCAGTATACAGTCCAAGATCCAAGAACTGTTCTTGTGAAGTAGATAGGATACTTGTTTCTAAAAAATGAATAAACTCCTAATCTATTTTTGAATAATAAATCTTGATTTGCATTAATTTTTTGTTAAAATTTGCATTTGCAAAGTTGTTTTGCATTGAAAATCCTTTCTAAAAATACTTTAAAGGGGGAAGAAAGTAATAAGTATTGCAAGAATAATGTGAATAATCAAATTAAGAGTATCTTAAATTAAAAGTAAATTAATAATTACTTTAAGAATTATACCATGATTAGGAAGAAAAAGGAGAGGAAAGTGTGAAAGCAGAAAAGTCCCAAATATTCTGTGATCTGGGACTTCCCAGTCTACATAGTAATCTGTCCCATGGGGATAACACAAAGCATTCAAAAACTGAAAGGGGATGATGGGAAGAATAGCATAAAAATTTGGTGCAACTGCTGGACCCCATGGTACATTCTCCCAAACAGTGTGGTGGGGTTTCAGAAAGAGCTGGGCAAGTCAGTCCAGTTTAAGACAAGAATGCAGTAACACACAGCAAAAAACCATCTCCTCTGTCTTACATTAATTCTGTCATTTTGGTGATCTCAAATAAAGCAGGAAGGGTTGACAAGAGCTGGACAGGAGTTTTGTGGGATTACTTTTTCCAGTGAAAAATGCAGTCTGTCAACACAGAAATATTTTATGGTAGAAAAGCTACTGGTTTCACCCATGTTCTCTCTTAATTGCTCATGTAGCTTTTACAAAAGTAGCCCTATTAATGGCTCCCACATGTAAAGCAAAGAATCAATGCTGCGTTTTAGTGTCTCCTGAAATTACCTTTTCACATTATTTTCCTTTTGGTTTTATCTGTGATGTGAGATATTCTTTGCATAAAGCAGCAGCAGTGCATCAGAGCAGTGTTTATAATCTGTGAAGATCCGTAGTTGTCTAATCTCAGCTAAAGACTTTCAGCTCCCAGATAATAAAAAGTTCACAGAATTTAATTGACCTATGTCTGATCCCTTATTGAACCAGTGGTGGCCCAGGGCTCGTAGCTGAGCTTAAGATACAATTATGTGTATTCAAACTATGTCACTTTACAACCCACCTAAGCATCTCATTTCAGATGCAGCCATATGGAATGATGATGCCAAGGCTATATAACCTACTTACTGCAATTCTGAGAACTCGGATGGCATAGTAATTGTCCCAAAGCCCTCAAGAACCATGAATTATTTGCATTTCTTCGGGGAGTTGTTTTCCTGCAGGACAAATAGCAGTTGGCAGAGGAATAAGCCCCCAAGACTAATTTAATTCAAAAGCATGCATTTGGATACAAATAAATGCTTCAGTATGAAACATAGCTGTGCATCTTTAGTTGCAATGGTACTAGGAAAACCTGTGTTTTCAGAAATTGTTCTGAAGTACATGATTAACTACTAACGAAGAAAATAAAAGAGGATCACCTCATCTTTATAGTCTGGATGATATGACTGTATTTTTGTCAATACCTCCTACCAGATAATGTAATACTAGAAAACTACTATTCCCTACCCTCATGTGGATCAGAAAGAAAAGATACAGAATGCTGTGTTTCAATGAGATGCTGATTTCTTTGCCCTTTGATGAATTAAATCATTTAGAAGACATGAGCTGTGCTTTTGCTTATTTCCCAAACACCTTCTGCATCTAGTATACTCTCAGAGGTCTGGTTGTTTCTTTCTTCAAAAATGTGATATATTTTGCATTGAAAATCCAATTTCTTGCTAAGAAACCTTCACAAGAACAGACGGTATTTAACTCTGGCTGTATTTGCTTGGTCTTTTGAGGTTATCTCAGGCACATAATAAGCATTATCAGCCCATCCATTAATAAATGACTGTGAGACTGAGACAGCAGAAATGCATTGCCCATCAGAGCACATTACAGATCTCATACTGTGGTCTGACTACAATGCCTTGTCTTTTTTGAAAGCCACGTCAAAATGAAAGACAAATCAGAGCTTGATCAGAGCTTAGAAAGAAAAATGTTTTGATACGTAAAATACTATAGAAAATAGTATCTCGACCAACATATCTGTCACTCTAGAAATTTCTCTTTCATTTTAAGTCTTATGTGGGTGTTGGTTTGTTCTACTTGTTTTTTGTTGTTGTTGTTTTTTGCTTGTATATGTGGTTTTTTGATTGTTTTGGGTTTTTTGGGTGGTTTTTGTGTTGTTGGGTTTTTTTTGGTGGGTAGTGAGGTTGCGTAGGTATTTTTTTGCAGCTTATAAATCTAATTACTATGACATCATGCTGCTTCCACAATAACTTTCAGCTTTCTTGAGAACTGATCATTGTTGCTATAGAGAGGCAATTCTGACTTTCTTGTTTCAGTTTTGATTGTAACAGGCTTTGCTAAACTCATGCTGTGGCACAAGGTAAGTTCCAGGTTCTGATATAATCTCCTTTATGCCAGGGCAGCTTTTTTGAAATACATTGTTTGTCTTAAAATATAGTAGTTTTTGTTCTCAGCAATGATGTGCCAGAAAATCCTGAATCCATTGTTCTTCCTTTATCTCTGTACGAATTCATTAAAATGTGATGCTAGTGTACTGGCACTTGCAGATTAATTTTCAAAATTTTGCCCCAAAGCATTTTGCAGAATGAAGTTCAGAATTTCATCCTTATTCAAGAAGCCATATAAGAGTGACTTAATTACTTTGCTGAGATACGTTTATTTTCATGGTTAAAATATGTGTTAACTTATGCTTGTGTTTAATGAATACTAGAAGCTGTAATTCTGAAATGAAGAGGGTGTTGTTAGCACCATATTTTGATGTTTTTCAAATGAAAATAAGTGAAATTCTTTTCTTTAGGTGTATTTTGCCTCAATCCATGAGTGAAAGAAATACCCTTGCATTGTTCCCTTAGTTTAGGTTGTTTCCTATTCCGAAACCTCACCACCACTTCTGCAGCTGTTTCTCCAAAACCATTAACTGATTCAGATGCACTTTCTTTTATAGCTGTTATCTTTTACTATGGGTTAACTAAATAAACTAATGGATAAACAAAGAAAGCAAATTTACATCTATTTTACAAAAAATATCTTCATCAGAAATATAAACATTTAAAAACGGACTGCAGATGCTCTTTTGGGGTATAATTAACTAAACTAAATAGAGAAAGACATTTGGCATTCATCTTTAATTTTCCACCTTGCATGGTGTTTCCTTTATTGAGAAAGGCATTTATATGAAGTGGCCAGCCTGGAGATTGCTGTACATAGATGTTGGTACATCCTCTTATTAAAGTTCATTAGGAAGTAGAAAGGAGGACGCTGAGAACAGGAAGTGTCATAAACCATTTTGTTGCTTCTGGACTATGTCCTGACTTGTTTATGTCTTGGCTGCAATGCTGACTTTTTGTGAATGCTGCCTCATTTAAAAAATATAAATGTGATTACCTTGAATAGGCTGCTTGGAGTGCACTGTAACAAGATTTTCCCCTGTTGCATTATGAGATGCTTCTGAAATGTGTATAATATTTTCTTCCCCTGGCTCAGGACTCACTTCCCAGGCCAAATAAACAGAGTACCTGGTGAAGAAGCCATTGGAGTCAGGGAGGGCAGAACCCAGCTTCTCAGGACAGGCATCCTGCAGACTGCTGTGCATGTACAGAGACTTCAATGGTCTCATCACTGCTGTCTCCAGCCTAAAACTTCTGACACCTTCATCATCCCCAGGATTTTTAGTGTGAAACCAAGGCAAGACTAAGTCAGGCTATGCGGTGATGAAGGAAATCTGAAGCAGTGTAATTCATAATAAAACTGATTTCCCTAAGTGCAAGGCTAATTCTTTATCAACAGCTTCATTGATTAAAAAGATAAATAAATTCTCCCCTTCAGTTGGTTGTGAATGGTTATGAGAGCCTGATGCATTCTGTGCATATTCAGAGAAGGCACAGGACAATAAACTTTTAACTTGGACACAAACCCCGTGGGACATTAGAGAGCCTTGCACAATAGAGGGATGAACATATGGAGGGTAAATACCAGACAGTAATTTGATTAGAAAATCAATACATAGAACAGTTTCCTTGCACTTCAGCCAATTAAGACAATGATCAACAAAAGTACCTGGACTGCTTACGCATGTTACATTAGATCTTTATCTGATAAAGGCCAGAGGAAGGAACCAGAACTCCCTTCTCCCACCTGAGTGCCCTAACTTTGAGGCTTTGAGGCCACAGACTTTTGCTCCAGATATTTCTGTCTTGTGAAGATTCCTCTTTGGCTGCCCAGAAGAGCGGTTGCCACAAGAAGAATCTCTCCCCTCTCCCCGCCATCCAAATGCCCCAAAAATCTTGTGCTTTAGTGCACTCCCTTCACATACATTCCATCAAATCCAGCAGGCAACACAGCGTAGGGTCAGGAGCTCAGACCCCTGGTAGGTGCATGCTCTGCCTGCCAGGGTCACTGTGGGAAGTGCTCATCTCCCTTTGCTCTTTTTTGCTTTGCTCGGAGCCCTGTGCATGCGGGTGCCTCTCCCTACCTGGGACATCTGCACTCTGAGAAGAGGTGTTTTGTACTGGTCTGACTGGCCTCCTTAAGCTCCACAGAAGGGTGGGAGGTTTTATATAGTGATTTTCCTATTGAGTGTCTCTAGGACAGGGCTCACACAGAGAGATTCTCTCTAGTTCAGTTTATCCTCTTTGCTGCCTACAAAGGGATGGATCAAATCTAGATGTCCTTGCTGAGAGTCAGATTCCCAAGTCGTGTACTGCAATCCACAGTCTGAGTACCAGAAGAGGATAGGTTGGATCTTGCCCCATGTTTTACCTTTTTTTCTTTAAACTCCATACATTTTTCCCTGTCTGAAACATTGGAAGATCTATCCTAATTTTTTTTTTCTTCCAGAATCCAGGTTCATTATGTAAGTGCAAATACTGTGTGACTTCTTTCTTTCTGCACGAAGACTCTCATTGCCTAGCCTGTGAGTAAGCAGAGCCTAGGATTCTCTTCTTGCAAACCATATTTTATTCATTCAAGATTTTTATAATCTGAATGCATACTGGATATATGGATAATGTAATTAGATATTAAATTTCAGTTCATGGTCTCCATTTCCTTAATGTGATTGGATGGTCTTTTTTTCCTGATTTAAAATATTGGTTCTGGATGTCAGGCTCCTAAAAAACCATTTGACTGGTAACTGCAGAATGGTGGATCAAATCAGTGATATGAAATCGAGTGTGCATTTTACACATTAGCTGAGAGCTGTACTCATCTGACCTCATTCACGCTCAGTTTTATGTTGCTGCCCTTTTGCTGCAGTAATGGAGTTATTCCAGACTTAAGTGGCTGTGTAGGGAAGAGCACAAAGAAGATGAAAGAATGGCTTTGTGCAGCTCTGGCTGTGGATGTGTGCGTGGGGACAGGGTGGATGCTGCTGCACACCCATGTGTCTGCTCCCTGGGAGGTGACAGACAACTGAGGCCACAGTGAAATCCTGAGACAAGAGCCCCCAGTATATTCCTAAGCAGGGACCTCCTCTGCGAGGTTCCTCTGGGAGGAGGAAGAAGAGAACCCTCATAGCTCTTTGCCTGGTGTTTTCCTAATTTAGAGGTTTTCCTTGACCTATTTTACACCATCAAAGTACCACAAAAAGGCCCTTGAAATGGGATACTAAAGCACAAACACTTGAATCTTTTGGGAGAGACATAATTTATGTGAAGGATATTTTCCTTCCATTTTGTGTGGCACTAAGTCTTCAGATTAATACTGTTCATTTTAGTGATAGTAATTGTACTCCCAGAACATCAACTGTGGTGCAGTTGTTGTTCAAAACTTTAGACCTGGCTGAAAATAAATTGATTTGGTCTCAGTCTGAGTTTCCTCTGCTTGGCCTCAGGCATGGATGGAACTTGGTGAGCTCCTTGCTTTTTGTAGTTCAATACGATTAATTTAATTCAATGAATTCCATAAAGAATCTTGATGTTTCTTGACTGTGAGCTTTTTTTTACTCTATACTTCTCTTCCACTATTTAGTTTTTTATCACCTTGGAAGTAGCACCAGAATTAGGCGTTCAATTACCCCAGCTGATATTGCAGGGCTCATTTATGTATCGATGACTAGCTGGTCCTTTTCAGCTGTTTGATGTGTGCACTGAGAGTGATGATAACATTGTTGAATCAAATGTGTGTGCACGCTGTTTGATGTTGTTAGTGTTTGGTGTCAGTGAGAAATGTGATGGTACTGGCTAATCCCTTAAGGCTGGTCCTTTGTGGGCTGAGAACTGGTTGCTTAATGTGTTACTTGTTTGCCCACTGTGATGGAAGACATTTGGAGAACTCTAAATCCACTCTAACACACCTTTTGTGGAGGAGTTGCCATTACATTATCTCAGATAATATTTGTACAGTGCTCATAGCATCCTCTGTGCCTCCAGGAGTAAAGACAAAGTCGGTGCCTTGAAGAGGTGGCAAATTAACGTTTCCACAGAGCTCAGCAGCCTTGTGGATTGTAAATTGCAAGGACAGGCCTTAAAAAAAAGCAATAAGGTGGTGCAGGGAAATGTATCAAATGGTGTACAGTGAAACTGCAGGATAGCAGCCATCAAGCTTGTAATTTTTCAGTTCTGCTATTTTTCTAGCAAATTTTTAGATTATTTTCTGCTGCTTTGATTTTAGACATTTAGCATACATCTCATCCAAGGATAAAACAATAGCAGTACATCCTGAAAGGCAGGGCCAGGTAGAAGTTTCTTGCAGGCAAATTAGCATAAATCGAGGAAAAACCCCCTACCATTGCTACCTCCTTCCTTGGATATAATATTTAAGTTTATTAAACTTATTTTTAACATAAATTTGTCAAGCATTTGCGGTTATTTAAAAATATTTAGACTTATGCTAAATGGTGCTCAGAAAATACCCTCCTGATTTTCAGAACCTTCCACTTCTCAGTAGAAGATTTTATACCAAGAGTTTTCAGTGGAAACAAAATGCCTCTGACTTTTTTATCTGGGACCTCAGGCAGATCTCCTGGTCTGGATTTCCCTGCAGAACTCTTGAAAAATTTTCACATTTTTTTTTCAGTATTTTTCCTCTGTCTCTGTGCTGTGTGCCCAAGCTTCCCTACCTGCACCTGAACAGTTTCATGGACATTCTCATGGGCCCTTCTGCTGCCTAAACACTTCATAACCATTGGGCAAATCATTCTGGATCTCACTCAACTTGGCCACCCAGGAACTGGGTATCTGATCTGAGAGAGAGAGATCTCTCTGTAGCCAGTGGAGTGAGAGGGGAAGGAAGGGAACAGGCACAGGATAGCATGCTACATCTGAAGAGTCTACATGCTACATGCTACATGTCTCTTGGGGCTGGTAAAAGAAATATTTATCTGTGGAAGAGTTTCTCTCTTTCTACTCTGCTTTGAAAGAGCCTCATTTTTACATGGCTAAAGTCACATGAGATCAATTACATCTTTTGTTTATTTTCTTAGGTGGCAAATTCTTCATGGAGGAAGAAGTGCTTTCTAATCACTGGGATAGTAACTAGTGTAATAGCATCTAATTTCAGAAGAAACTTATTACATTAGTTTTCTGCTTTTTGTTTTTTCATTACTGATTCTTTAATATTTTGAACAGCTTTTCAATGTGGCTTTTAAAATGCTTTGTTTCTGTGGGGTACCAAATATAAACATGAAATGAACAGCCATTGTTTTGGGGAAGATTTCTAGTATATGAAACAACTCAGAGGTTCAGTGTAATGCTCAGATAATGGAATTAGAAATACTTGATTGGTTCCTAAGGCTATAATTTATTCCAGGTGTTTTATATACAACAATGCCAGTTGCAGATATTCATACCTACCTCTATGCCTTTTATTGGCAGAAATGTTCTATCACATTTACAAAATTGGACAGCCCCAAACAGTAAATTTACCTGGGAAGGTGTCTCTAGGTATTGCTGGAGAAAGAACATCACAATCCCTCATTTTCCCCTGCTTTTCTTCTTTTCCCTTCCCCTGCTAGAGAATTCTGTTGTGAAGCCCTTATTCTCTTTTGTTGGTTTATTGTTGTTTACTGAATTTGGAAAAGACTGGAATCTCTTCTTCTCTCCCAGGTACTGTAGCACTGTTTGGGCCTGAGATTTTTGCTTTGCTATTTCCAGCACTGCAGAATACAACAAAATCAGATCAGCCCAGGCTGGAAGTGACCTCCAAGGATCATCTGGTTCTACCTGTCATGGGAAAGGAATCCTAGCTGACATTATCTAGCACCCTGACAATCTCACCTTAAAAACTTCCAGTGGTGGGGACTCTACCACATACCTGGGAGGTTGTTCCAGTGACTGGTCTGACTGTAAAAAAATTCTTTTTTATGTCAAGATGAAATCTCTCCCAGTACAACTTACACTCATTGCCTCTTGTTTTCCCCATCTGGCTCCTAGTGAATTGAGGGCATCAATCACCTTTGCAGCTGCCCTTTAAGTACTGAGATGCTGTGATGAGGTCCCTGCTGAGCCTTCTCTTCTTCACAAATGAATGATCTAACTCCTTCAGGCTATCCTCATAGAGCAGGTTCTTCAGCCCGTCTTAATTATCTTCACGGCACTCCTGTGGACCTTATCCAGTCTGTCTGCATCTTTTTTGAGTTGTGGGGACCAGAGCTGGGCACACTACTCTTCATGCTGAATATTGTAGAATGATCACATCTCTGTACTTCTAGTGAAGCCCCTGCAAATACAACCCAGGAGCTGATTTGCCTTTAGTGCTACAGTGGCTCTCTGCTGACTCATGTTCAGCTTGTTGTCTGCCAGGACCCCCAGGTCCTTTGCAGCAAGGTGCTCCCCAGGCACACAGATGGATAGATCCTGCTCTTTGGTTGCTTTGTCCCAGGTGCAGCACTTTGACTCGTGCTTGCTCATACAGTTCCTGGCAGACCCCTCTCCCAGCTGCCTCTGAAGATGAGTCTCCCCTCTGACACGTTTTCCTTGCCTCCTAGCTGAGTGCCCTCAGCAAATGTGGTGAGGGTGCAGCAAACTACCCAAAGACTCCTTTCTGTTCTGTTTGAATTTTCAACTTCTCACTTCTTTTAGATCCCATATATTTTATAACACACAAATGTCTCCACAGAGGCTTTGCCTCCTCTGTTCACCAATGCAAAAGCTTTCATTAACAGTGGATGGCTTGGACAGAGCAGGGCACCCTGGCTGTCTTGGGAGCCTCCTGGAGTTACACATGACAGCTGCAGCATTGCACTCTGCGTGCAACAAGGAGAACTGAATGCAGATGCTGATCATTACTGAAACTTTATTTCTATACTGTATGTCATCGTTAACTGAATAAAAAATATTAAATTTTCTTCTTTTCAAGCAGAAGAGGATACTTACTCCTTATGAAGCTCTTCATCCATTCCAAATGTTCTCCTTTTCATATGGCTGTGAATCTTCTTCCATCTGATCTTCCTGATACTCAAGAATATGCAACAGATAGTCACAGGACCAGACACTGTTCTTAATGTTTTTTCTCTTTTTTTTTTTATCCTTTGACATTTTCCTTTACAGTGGAGCCCAATATGATGTTTAATATTCTCTTTAGTCTTCCTTAACCTTCAATCCTTGCTTTTCAGATTTCTGTCTGCCACCTGTGTAGCAGCATTACACAGTGAATAAAAGTTGTCTATGCAAAGAAAAAACCACTGAACTATTTAGTTTCAGATGCTATGGTGCAGGCTGTGTACTATTACTGAATGACGTGTTCTGCAAATCAGCTGAATGTGCTTATTTTTTTTCCTTCAATATCATTTGAGAATTTCCTTAATCAAGAGGAAACATACTTGCAAATAAAAGTAAGAAGAGATTCTGAACACAAATAAAGAATGTATCTTATACAGTAATCAGGTCTGTTAAACGTAAATGTAAAATATAAATGATCAGACTTAATAAAAAGGATTAGATGTGATTTTTTTAGTACATAAATGGTATTGGCATTCGGCCATAAGAAATTTAGTTCTCCCACATTATTACCCCTTTATTTATTGCAAAGTGCTGTTGGGGCTGGTATGTGGTTATAGCAGGTAAAGGGCAGAATAAGTGCAGAAAACAGGATGCTGGGGAGACAGCTACAGATGCTTTCCATCAGTGCACGTTCAGGAAACAGAAACTCCAGGTAACCCTTGGGAAATGCATGATATAGGTCACTTGGGTACATTCCAAAGAAAAATCAGCAACTGAATGCAGTGTCTTAATATTTTGAGCCAAGGGAAGGGAAGGGAAGGGAAGGGAAGGGAATGGTCTTTTGACCCAAGANATTTTACTGCTGCTTACTGAAAGAAAGAGAGGGAAAGAGGATAAAGGAGGAAGGCAAGGAAGGAGGAGAAGGAGGAAAGGGAAAGGGGTGGAAAGGGAAGGGAAGGGAAGGGAAGGGAAGGGAAGGGAAGGGAAAGGTCTTTTGACCCAAGAGGCTGAAAACAATGGGAAATTTGTCTTCAACTTTCAGGGAGGCAGACTTTTTTTTACTGCCTGAAATAACTGAGGTTGGGGAGGTCACACAATGGCTGTTGAAATTAAAGTCCCTACTGACTAGTTGTGTCTTTAGTGGTATTACGGTAGTATTTATATACCACCAATTCTCTACACAGGACTGAAGAGCATGCTCACTCTGAGCTTTGTGTGTTTTAATGATAGCAACATTTATAGTACTGTGTCCGTGTTTGCCAGAGGGCTGTGAAAGCTGCCAGTCCACCCCCTTCTCCTTGAGGCTGTCCACCTCTTGATGTCTGTTGATGCCTGTGCAGCACCTGAGGCCTGTGAGGCAGGCTCAACACTTCTGCTGTCACCATTTCTCTCAAGACTGGCAGTCTGCAGGGGGGTATAACAATTTGGAAATCCATCCATCTACCAGCCTCAACGGGAGGGTTTGAGATGAGACCTGATGTTCAGCTGATGTGCTAAACCCCAAGTATGTTTTTTCTAGGAGAATCTCGCTCTCAATTATTATTAAATCCATCTGTTGATCAATTGATGTTTCTATCCTGCTGCTCCTTGGCAGCTCAGATACACTGTGAATGACTGGTTTAGACAGCCAGGGCAGAACAAATTGTTCTAATTGCATGCAAACATTTTACTTCTAAATTTCTGCCTGTATAAGAATATCCTAGAGCTAATATTAGGAATAACACCTATTTGATTATTTTCCTAATTAAACACTGTTGACTGCATGTAAGAGCAATGGTTTCAGACTGTATTTTATTTGGGTAATGACTGAGCTCTCACCATCCCTCACTCACAAGGTGTTTTGGAGGCTGCTGTATGGTGTATGCTTCAGGCTGCCTTCCCCAGCAGCATCTGTGGAGTCAGCCTCATTTAGCATCTCTGCCAGGTGCTCTCAGGCCTGCCCCAGGACAGGGAAGAGAAGCAGTGAGCTGAGCAAAGCTCTGTGCTTCCCCAGTTATGTGCTTTTCCCTGGGGAGGGCAGGGAATTGAGAGAGGAGAGGCATCAAGCAGAGCAAGGCATCAGCTCCTGTTTTTCTCAGCTGACTTGCTGAGGGACCTTCCCAGCCCAGTGGGCCCAGCACCTCGCTGCTCCCAAGGGAGCTGTCCCTACTGGTTACCAAGCCTGTCTTACAGCTGGATTTTTTAACAATGTCATTTCGAGTCTCCTCAAGACCGTTTCCGTGCTCTCTCAGGAATACCTCACTCAGGGTACAGGGAAAAAACCTTTCTGTTCAGAAAACTATGAGGTGACAGCTGTAAGCTGTCATAAATTAAGTCTTTCCAGGAACCGTCCCTCCTGCTTTGTTTCCAGTGAATATGTTACTGGCAGGGAGGTAGAATATGTTTCAAATGTGGTGTTGAAAAAAAATAATAGCTTCCTTAAGGAGATGTGACATTTTTGAAAAGCCAGAGCTCTGACACCCTTCAGAGCAGCAAGTCCTGGAAAGCCTGAAGCTGCCCCTGTCTCTGTACCTTCATGGTTGAAGAACACTCCAGTAGGAGAGTTGCTTCCTCTAATTTGGGTCTAAATTTATAACAAAGAGAAACATAGAATCATAGAAACTCTTAAAAACTTCCCTCTTACCTCCAAGGAATTAGACATCACACAACAACTTTATGAGGACTGTCTCATAAAAGTGATGTTTGAGGCTAGATAGGTCGTCAGCAGAAGAAAACATCACCTGGGATGGCTCCTGAGACATGCTAGTGGCAGGGGGAAGCACAGGTGGATTCCTTGTCCACCCTTTTTAAGTTTACACACTGCATAGCCTTGAGTCACAGAGCTCCCTGGGTGCATATTGAGATGTAGAAGTAACACCAAATGAAGTAATACAGCCTTGAAGAATATGCAGGAAAACCACTGATAGAGCTTTGACTGTAGAGGTGTGAGGAATTGTATGGTAATCATAAACTACAGCCTTAAATTTAGTCGCATACACCAGATGTAGCAATTTATGCAGCTGTATCATTACAAAGAAATTCTACATTCCTTTTTGTAGAGTTCAAAGAACACTAAATGTGGAATATTTTATCTTCAAGCAAAGCCTTTTTTTAAAAAATCTGTAAAACCTGTAAAATCTTGCTTGTTAAACATACTGCAAAATTTTGATTAATATAAAACCTCAAAGGTCAAAAAATGCCATATGTCATATTTAAACCTCCTCAAACTGTTAGAACCCAAAGGTCACAATGTTGGTTGGAGATTTTAGTTTCAGAGTTAAGTTTCTCCCATTTCACAAAGAGCTTCTCTTCCATGTAACAGAAGCTATTCCTTTCCTAAATGTTAATTTGTGAGTCTAGGTTTGATTCAGTGCTTTCCGTGGATTATCTGCCTTCTAGTTCAGCAGCAATGTGAAAATTGAGCCCTTCTTCACCAGGGATATGGGGACATTTTACTGGAGTGGAGGGACAGCACTGGGCTCTATATTCAGTTGTACTCCAAGTTACAGCTCTTCCATACACTAAGGTAGTCATTGGTACTTGCCAGCACATCTGGAATAGATCCTCTCTGGTTACAGACCTTCAGTAATTAATATCAGAGCACCTGGAATAAATGTACAGGCTGCTTTGCTAAGCAAGGGAGATAGGTAGGCTGCAAAGTGTCTTGGTGTATGCGATGTAAACTGGCTCCCAAATGTCTGTCTTTCACCAAAGAATGACTCTAAATGACTTACTGGGATTAGATTAATCCTGCCTCTTTGTCTTTTTGGCCGAAGTTTTCTACAGTTAGACTCCTGCAGGAAGTTTATTGTCTGCCTTATTAAGAGGTCGAGCATTCCCAATATAGATATCCTTCCCCATGGAAAATGCCAATAATTAAAGTCCAGGAAGAAAAGTGCTTGTCATAGGTAGGAAAAAGAACACAGGAAGAAAATGCTTTTGAAGTGTTCAGATACTGAGTATAGACAGCTTAGGTAATCAGATAATAAATTCAGAGTGGTTTTTTTTAATAGAATAATCTTCCTAGGAAAAGGAAAGGTTCTGCTAATATAAGAATATTTTATTGGAAAGTGTTGGAGTTTTTTGCAAATATTTAATGGGAAGAAGTCAGATATTTTGCTTCAAAGACTTTTTTGGCATTTATTTTTATGTCAATAATGCATTATATATATGCTTATTTCATTACTATTCAAATATTGATATGAAAAAAAATAAATCTGAACACCACAACTGAAATACAGCACTCTGAGTGTCTCAGAGCTTTTTGGAGCTCCCAAACTGAATTTCTTTTTTCAAGAAGCCTGAATTTTCTGTGAGATTCTAATGATCCTTTACTTTTGAGGAAGAGTTTTAAGCAGATTAGTTGGCAGAACTGTGTGTGAGTAACAAGTCCTTGTTGTCCCTCAGCCCAAACACATTACAACATCTGATCTGCCCCTTCTCAAAGGGTGGTCCTGGCTTGTCCTAGCGAGCTGGAGTCCGTGCACCTGCACACCTGTTTCCCCCTAACTAACAGGTTTTATCTCTAAGGATAAAGCATATATGGGTGAACAGAGCTATGTAAACACAGGTGCATGCTATAACAGTAAATGCCTTGTTGATTACTTAAATTAAGACCAATTTCAGAACACAGCTGCTTAGTACTAATGCGTCTTCCTTAGGTATTGTTTTTAACAAGTTGTGAAACCTGCTCAAGGAGTATTTTTGTCACATTTTGCTAGTTAGGTATTGAGCATATGATAGCAGTTATATGTAGAACAATGAGAAATTTTGTTAAAAATATCCAAATTTCACAATTAATTTGTTTTATTAGATGAGGGCTTTGAGCTTGACTAGCAGTGGCGTATCAATGTAAAGGTTTCAACAAGAAAAAGAACGCAAACTTCTTTTTGTATTTTGCAGTAGGAATGTTTAGGATATATGTCTACTTCCAAGTCATAGCCCAAAAGTAATGATCTAAGGATTGTTAATTTCCAGTATACAAATGAGCTTTATACAGTAGAGAAGAAAAAAACAGGTGGTTTGGGGGATTTCTTTTTGTTAAAGCTGACATCTGATCACAGTTGACTGGATTCATAAAACAATAGAATGGAGGATCACTAAGTTACACCTTACTTAGCCACTGGGTTCCCATTGAATATCACTTTGGGTAAGTCCCATCTACTTCAGACTCATTGACATGGCCTTGGTAAGGAGAGGTTTTTGCCTTATGAATCTGCTGATGTTCCTTAGGGAACACAGTGGGATTGTGGACATGAAACTCAAACATTTAAGAAAACTGAATAATGGAATAAGAAGACAGTCCTTTTATTGCTGATTAATTGTTTGAATGAGAAGTTTGACTAAATAGTTGGAGGTTTGAGGGTGGCGGAGGAAGGCCACCAGTGGATTCCTGTGGATGTCTGAGTGGGCACATGGGCTGTACAACATATTCATGAACCACCTGGAGGAAGGTATGAACAATGCCAAGACAAAGGGTGCTGCTGATGTAAAATTATTCATAGCAGGACTAACAACAAAGGCGAGGGTTGAATGTGAAGACCGACAGAAAGAATTTATGAGACTGAGTGACTGGAGAATAAAATGACAGGTGAAATTCAGTGTAGAAATATGAAAGAAATGCACAGATGGAAAAATCCTAACTTTGCATAGAAGATGATGGCCTTTTATCTGACCATTACCTCTCAAGAGTAAGATCTTGAGGTTACAATAAATATTTCCATGAAAATGTCAGTCTCGATGCTCAGTAGCAGGCAGAAGCAGATGTAAATGTTAAGGATCATTAGAAGAAAATAGAGAACAATAACAGAAAATGTTATAAAGCCATTTCATGAATTTATGGTTTACTCACATCCGAAGTGTTGTATAAAACACAAGTACCTTCATTTTCAAAAGGAAATGTGAAAGCTGAAAAACATTCTGTGAAGGGCAACAAAAATAATCACAGTATTGAATAACTTGCAAGTGAGCACCAACTAAGTAAACCAGGACTCTTCAGTACTGGGAAGCAAGCCCCTACAGGAGGGGATAAAACAGAGGCATGACACATCATCAGTGATGTGAAGGTGATAGTGGTTGATATGTTCACTGTCTCTTCCAGTACAAGTATAGAGGAATTTAACAGAGACTGTACAAGAAATAGCAAACAGACAAAAGGGGGTGTATTTCACCCAGTAGGCAGTTAGCCCATAAAAACAAAGTCCCTGAGGCTATTGTGCTGAAAAACAAAAAGGTGACAGTGCTGGGGACTGAGAGTCATATTTTTGGCTTAAATTGTTCAATCCTTATCTCTGGTTCCATGGATATATCTCTGGTTCCATGATATTTACAAGGCTAAAATCTCTTCCATATCTAGATGGCAACATAAGGACTGGTGGCAGCAAGAATTCCAAGCCTGGGAAAATTGATGTCATCCCTGGAAAAATGTCTCAGTAAGTATTTCTTCTCCTTCTTGCCACAGAAGACACGTACAGATTAACAAAACATCTGCTGTTGTTCACTCATTTACATCATCAAATGTTTACTCTGCATACTGTGGAAAAAAATAAGAAGACACAGACTTCTCCAAGACACTTTAATGGCTGATGATAATAAAGGGCAAAGTTAAAATGGCAGCAAAAGAGTATGTGAGTTTGGAGTTTGTGACCACAAAGAGGGGCCATCTTATCAAGGAGGAGCTTCAGGCTACTTCTGATGCTTGATTTGTAACTGTACAAGGACAGTAAAAAAAAACTGTTTTTTTTTTCCCATGTTAGATCAGTGATTTGCAGTCCAGAGATGGGTACAGCTCTGCTGTTGCTGCTGGAAGTTGATGTATTCCTCCACCTATGGCCTTTAAGGACACTTGAGTATTTCAGAGCCTGAAGGACAATGCTTTTTCTCTGGCAGGCACCTTCATCACAGGTTATGAAGTGGTTTTGAACTGGCTAGTAGTTCACATGTATTTCATCTTCCTTCTCATTAGGCTGTGTGGAGATCTCCAAAGACCGTGAGCAAGAAGGAAACCAACTGGGTGCTGCTGTTTTTACAGATCTGACCATTAGCATTGCAAAATACAGAAGGTGCTGCAACAAAGTAGGATTGAGAAGAAAGTCTTACAGATCTGTGGGGAAGAGTAAAGAGGGAGGAAATAAAAAAGAAAAATTCTTGAAAAGCTCTGGGATTGTGATATCACCTAACTTTTGTAAAGTTGAGGAAAACTTTTTCTCCTAAATATGATGAAACATTCTCAAAAGCAAAGCAATGATGTCTGCAGATCTCAAGGAGACCAATGAAGAGACAAAATTGTAGGTGAGAAAGATGTTAGAGGAATGAAAGGAAGCATCAGATTTTATTCTTTCAAAAGACAAAACCAAACTTCTTGAGAGGCTCTTCTCTTCTCTTCTCTTCTCTTCTCTTCTCTTCTCTTCTCTTCTCTTCTCTTCTCTTCTCTTCTCTTCTCTTCTCTNCCTCTTCCTCTTCCTCTACCTCTTCCTCTTCCTCTTCCTCTTCTCTTCCAAATATATATATATTGGAAGGTTTTGGTACATTTGTAATAGTTTGGTAATGCTTCCTGTTTATTGTTAATAATGTAATATTGGGTTAATAGACTTTTTTTTCTGCTTGCTTATGAACCTCATTCCTTCTAGACAAACACCCACAGCTTAGTTTGACTGACCCTCTCCATATCCCTGAGTCTCTGAGGATCTCTCTAAATCAGAAATAGCTTCATGAAATATCTCCATGTAGTGCAGTCAGCAATGATATAAGGAAGAAGGATTTTAGTTAAGGTACTTAGGAGCCTTGCAGTCTTATAAGATTAATAAGAGCTTGAATGGACATATCTATGTTGTTCTAAATAATTTTGCTTATCTGCATTTTGAAAAACAAATGAGATGGAAGTTAGTACACACTTGTAAAGTAGTAGTGTTATTAGGTATGATATCTTAGCAATTAAAATATAAATTTTTCTAAACTCAGGTTTTTAACTAACAAGAGGACATATGTTTTTCCTTAATGTGAAATACCTTGGAGAAAAGCTTAAGTCCACATTCACTGTCCAACAGAAGGGATGAGTTGGCTTGTTGAACGAAAATTACATTAAATTTAGAAACCCAACAAAAACATCAATTGCAGTGTTAGCCCTTATGCATTCAGCTTGAGGTTGTTCACCAATCATGTGGGAACAATTATCTTTATGGATTATTGATTATATTAAACCCTCAGGCAACTGTGGGCCTCATAAGGCACTTTGTGGTCTCAAGAAGGGTAAATTTAGTTGGCTCTTTCAAGACCCTTCCTGAATAATTTGAGAATGTACTAATCAACCTCTAGGGGCAGTTATCACTAGTAATCAGGCTAGATGGATAATTTGATTAATTACAGATTCTTCAGAACAAAAATAGGTACAGTAATGAGATTAGGTAAACTAAAAATACAAGATACAGAGACAAAGGTCTAATTAATTTATATATAAGGCAAGTAAATTGTAAATATGTTGGGACTGGTTGTTGGAAACAGCCAGGGATTGCCAGAGGGAAGGAAATGATGTCATGTTTTTCTCCTCATGACTGCCTTAGTGGAGCATACCAACTGCAGAGTTTCTTCAGTTGTTTCTGAACAAGAGAGGTCTTATTATTTCCAGTGATGAACTGGTGCAAAATAAGATTTGAAGCAAACCCCATAAAGGTCAAGGGAAACCCTTCTGTTTTGACTGCTACTGTACTGATGTGACTCTTTAATTGTGAGAAGTTTGACTCTTGTTTTACAGGAAATTCTTGAGTTTCCAGTTTGTTGCTCTTAGGTCTTTAAGGTTTTTCTCACACTGGTTAAGAGAAATAATATTCTCTGCATGCTGATATACAGCTATTCTTTTTGTAGCATGTCCATTGTGAATATTTAGCATTGGATTTCTTCCTGCCTACCATATACACTTTTCCCCTTTAATCTTCTCTTTTTTTTTTCTTTTTTTTTTCTTGTGTGTTTGTGTTTTTATTTGTTTGTTTTTCTTGTTAGTTTCATTTTTTGTTTCGCTCTCACAGCAATTTATGCTACTCCAGTCTAGTCCAGAGGAGACAGGATTTTAAACCTTCCAGCAAGTCCTTCCAGGAGAGCTCTGTGGGACAAGACTGCCTAGGAACTCAAGGAAAAAATATGTCATCTCACACCCTTGGAGTTTACTCTTAGTGGAAAATCCCCTCCCATTTTTCGAATTGGTGATTTCCGCTTTATCCTCTCTGGAGTGTCAAGATGTGTTTGATACATGTTTGGAAATGGCCTGGTTGGGTTTCATTGGTGATACAGATCTCACTGCAAGTCACCAAATGAATTGGAAATAATGGAGATTGTACTGTGGATTAAGTTGTACCCTTCAAGAAACCCTGTCTAACTGCAGATTGGACACATGAATCTCTCAATTTCTACTATTTATGATAAAAATCTCTATCTTACCCTGCAAACACAAATGATATCAGTCATATTTTAACTCTGTGGCTTGTACACATCTGAAGAGAAGCAATACTACAAAAATTTGTGGTTTGAGCTACAGAGCCAATAAGCCTAGGTAAGCTATAGGAATCCAGATCTATTTCTCTGTGATTACTCCTGCAAGTGATGTATTTACACCATAAAAAACCAAAAGTGCGTGGACAAAATTTGTGCCATTGTACAGTTGTGCTACTAAGTAGAGCCCTAACAATTAGTAGAATAAAACTGGAGGATAATGAATAACAATAAAGCTGGATTTCCATCTAGAGCTTTAGTCTTTAACACAACTAATTTTGGCTGAACATGTTTTTGTTAGAGAAGAGCATACCTGGCGTATTAGATTTCATCATTCCTGTCTCAGAGAAATTAATATCTGAAACACATATCTGTGGTTCATTCTTAATTACAGTTACAGAAGATGTAAGCTGAATCCTTAAAGTTGTATAAAAGTATGATAAAATAAAAATGATATGAAGTATGATAAAAATAAAAGTGTTTTATGTGCAACCAACTTAATACTCCTGATATGGTACAGCTTGAACCAGAACCTGACAGAGTGTGTATGAGACCTTATCCATGAGACAAACGTGTCCAGTGTATTTATGTTCCTGTAATTTCCAAGCATTTGAAATTAGATTTACTTTGTGTTTTTAAGAAAGAAACAGACAGAATGGCAAATTCTTATATGGTATAGCTCTATACATTTGCTAAATATTTATAGAATCATAGAACCATCATTTGGGGAAAGCCCTCCAAGATCACTGTGTCCAACTGTTAACTCAGCACTGCCCAACCCTCCAATGAAGCATGTCCCTCAGTGACACATCTGCACATCTTTTAAATATCTTCAGGGATGACGATTCTACCACTTCCCTGTGCAGCCTCTTCCAATGCATGACCATCCTTTTGGTGAAGAAATTTTTGCTAATATGCAATCTAAACCTTGCCTGGTGCAACTGAAAGTCATTTCCTTTTGTCCTTTCACTTGTTATCTTGGAGAGGAGACTAAACCCCACCTCACTACCACCTCCTTTTGGGTAGCTATAGAGAGCAATAAGGTTTCTCCTGAGCATCACTTTTTCCTCGTTTTCTCATATTCTCTGGGAACCTTCCCCAAACCTGTGTGAGAGAGGGGTACGTGGGCCTTTTTATCTGACTGTTTTCCATGTGTCATAGCAGTGAAATTCCTAGAACGTACTAAATTCCTTGAGGTATACTAAAATGACAGGAGGCAGTTTATGCTTACGTTGCCATCACTTGTATCTTAATAGAAAGAAGGAGGAAGATGGCAATAAGTAATAATGGAGTGCTTTTGATCATGCTTTAATGAAAGTCTCAATACAATAGGGAAGGTGCTGCTCTGGGGCCTCTTGGTGGGCACAGACAATGCTGCAAAGTGTCAGGGATTGCAGATCCATCTGGATCCCATGGCTGAGTCTGAGCTGAAAGTGCCTCCCAGGGCCACGGACTGGCACATGTGTCAATGTTAGTCATGTGCAAGTGGATGTCACTTGAGGAGCAGATGCTGAACATCTACAAAGAGAATTTTAGAGAAGGATTGCCAGTCTGCAGATCAAGTGGAATCACGGAAATCTTATGACTACCCTGCATCACAATGAGCTGAAACTCACCCCAAGGTCAGGGCAGGTAGTGAAAGGTTGTGTAGCTCAGCATCTTGTGTCCAGAAGTAGCTAATCCAGAGGGGAGTGTAAGAACAGGGTATGTGTGCAGGGTGCTTCCTCCGAGATGTGTCATGCTGGGGCTTGCTTAAACCAGGGGTGGATATTCATCTACACTGCAAGCTGTAAAGCAAAGAAGAAAAGTGTTACTGTGTGGGGGAGGAAAAGAAAGAAAATTGTGCCTGTATTGAGCAAGCCACGACTCTGCAGGCAGGTTGAGGTGTTTTTTGACTACAGAGATTTTTAGAAGTGGGTTTTTCATGCACCTTCTGTATGCAATTTCCTAAATTAATTGATACTTTTCTCCATAAGGCTTGTACTGCCTATGTTTGCCGTCTGAGAAGCTGTGCACCTGTCAGACCTTCTGCTTGTTATCTAGTATGTGTTCCCAGACTCCTCTCCCTTGCAGATCTAGATCTGAATTCATGAGAAGATGAAGCATCCTGCTTTATCTATTTCTTCTTCTCCCTGAACAAGTCAGGCTGTTAGCATGCGTGGGGGCAGTGCCTCTCAATTGCATCCTGCCGCGGCCCTGATAAATTCAGCAGCGTGTGGCAGTGAAGTGCTTGGCAGACCTCTAAGATAAGTAAGATAAATGCTGTGCACTTTTCCAGTGAAGATCTTCATACAAATGTGAAGTCGCTCAGGCTGTGATTCGGGCCTCCTCCTCAGAGACCTGCTGTGTTTTCCCATCTGCTGTATAAGGGCAAGGCTTATTTGTGAAACTTGAGAGTTTGGGGAAGGGAGAGTAGATCATGTAATGCCTATTGTAAAAGCAATCAGAGTATTACTTAAAGACATTATTGTTACAAGTGGTGGGAAACCTGGCTTGATATATCTCTTGTGAGGATACAATCTTATCAGAGAAGTCTTGTGGAAGCTTCAAGCAGCATGTCTCATTTTGACTCAAACCCTCTGCAGAAAGTCCTCTGCAAGTGTTGGACCAGCACTGCAGTGTCAGGACAAAGAAAAAAGAGAAATCAGCAGCTGGCGTATGAGTCCTTCTTTACCAAGCATTGCTGTTTATACCTGTCAAGTTCCAGGTTTTTCAAATTGTTCAAGAAGGGAGCAAAGCATAGAAAGATTCCCTTTTTTTTTTTTTTTACTATTTCATATATGGGGGTGAACTTGCCCTGGTTGTGGGATGTCCACCCAGACATCAGCCCAGGGAAATACATTGCTACCAGGGCTGAGACTGACGAGAACCTAAAGCCAAGAGTCAGTGTCTTCAGTTTTGACAGTGTAACTCAGTACTGAGTTGTGGATGCCTGCAAGCCTGGGCTGGTACCAGCTGCACTAGTAGAAGCAAAGCTGGTGTTTATAGATAGGACAAGCCTGTGGTTGTCCCAGTTTACACAGCATGGCAGGAAAAATGATTGTCATGCCTGCCTGCTGCTTCCTGACCTGTCCCGTTCTCTGCTATGTATTTATACTATGCTACCCTCTCTCTCTGTGCTACGCTGTGCTGTGCTATGACATGATGCCTGTGCTTGAGACATTCCTCCCACCCCAAGGTACTGTGAATGAGACTCTGATTTGCTGAATCACAGTCACAGGGCAGCAGAGAGAAGACAAAGATCTGATCTCTTCAGTCCATTGTACTGCAGCACATAGACAATTTAATTCTCTAAGTCTGACAGTATTTTTACAGACATTGTTTTACATGAGGTGGTGAAGAAAATTAATTAAACAGAAGCAGACCATTGGAGGTGGGCAGAAGATACATTTTGTGTTTGTTACATCTGTTCAGACAGTGTTTTAAACAAATCATGCCCTCTTTGCCAGATATATTTTTGGTAAATACTTTATCTACTGGTCTGTGTAATTTTGACATTTCATTTTCTAACACACATTGCAATATAGCAGAATTATAACAGAGCTTCAGTGAAAAGATGCCAACTTCTTATTGCAGTGGTTTGAGCTCCAATTAATTTGAATGAAAAAAGCATTTTAAAATTATAAATGATTGATGTCCTTCAACTACAAAATCAGTAGATACTCACCATTCTCCTCTTTTACTATTGAACTTACTGAAATACAAGGTAAATTACAAGGTAATACATTGGTAAACCTATTACATAAAGACCATAAAACTGTCATTTTTCTGCTACTATAGAAAGTATCCCCAGAATATGAACAAGCCTGTTTTTTCCATCTGTGCTTTAATTTTACTGGCATGTTTTTATGCTATCCTGTATGCTAGCACATGACACCTTCCAGAAACAATGGAATAGTGCAACAGGGTTTCCTTTTCTTATACTTACTAAGAGAAATACAACCTCTAGTCACTCCCTGAGTTGTACAGGCATTTCCCAGGCTTGTTTTCCAAAGAAGCTGTCAGAAGCACACAAAGCCTGTTGTTGAGTCATTTATTATATTTGAACTGTGGCTCAGTCTGGAGCCCCCAGCTGAGATCAAGACTCCATCAACCTAGGCAATGTATAGCCATGCTGCAGAAGACAGTTTTTACTTAATGGCTGGGCAGAGTGGGCAGAAAAGACAGCACTACAGGGGCATGCTATACCTCCACTATCAGCTACCCCTGGGAGGAATCATTGGCAGGCACCAAGAAGGACATGGGGTACAGGGTAGAGGCTGCATCCTGAGCTGTACTACTTCATCTGCCATATTTCAAGCAGGTGATATTCACAGACAACTCGAGGCTTGTCTGCAGTTTTAATAAAAAATACCCCCAAATGAGATTGGGTGTCATTTAGAACAGCCCTGCACACCAGGAGATGGCATGAATCTCACCCAGTGCCATTGGGTAAGACCAGTTGCTGCTGTCAGCATGGGATAAAGCTTCCTGTTCTGCAGCAAGGACAGTTGCACATCCCCATGTCAGAAGAGCCCTTCTGAGAAGCTTTTGCCCAGTACAGCCGGAGGCATTGCCCATGGTCCTGGCACACTGCAGTGAAGACAAAATGCACCATCAAATGGTATTTGGCACATCCAATGAGCAATGACAAAGGCCAGGAACTTGTGAGGAGCAATGGACTTGTCCCTGGACATGGTAACTGAGCTCAAAGAGCTGAGAAGGACATTGTCGCATTTGCCTCCTTCACACCGGTCCTCTGAGTGGGAGAAGGAATTAGGCTTTCTCAGCTGTAATCCCAAAAGCAATTCATGATATCTTTCAGTACATACCAATAGGTCATGTGCCCAACAGGGCTGTTTGGGTGGATGAGGTGCCTTTGTGTAGAAAATCTACAATGTTGTTCTATTAGGTTTAGAAATATATGCAGTAGTAAAGCTATGTAATGCAACGTAGTAAATAAGCAACAAGTCAAAGACAGTTTTCTTGTAGCTAAAAGGAGAGGGGGAATTGTGGGAAATCTAGGAAGCAGAAAGACCCCAGAAGGTAGAGAAAAGCTGAGAATCCCAGAACTCTGTTGTGTGAATTAAGAAGCTTCCTAGTTTTAGTGGATACAACATATATATATCTGCAACAAGGCCAAAAGAACAATGGCTGAATTTTTATGGTAGAGCAAAGTCAGGATGTAAAACAGTAAAAATATATGCTTTGCAGATAGGAGAAAGTTTTAAGCTTAATAATGGATTATTGTGTATTGTTTCTTAGGTTATACAGAAGCCTTTTGTTAAGAATAAGCCCATGTGTGCTCTTTTATGATTTGCTAAAAGTAAAATGTCTGTTAAACTTTTGCTGTATGCTACGGGCTGAGAAAATTCCTAGAAAAGGCCGTGTAACAAGACAGGACGCGGTTCTGCTAGTGTGCATGGACTTTGTCATCTCCTGTATCTCTGGCTTTGAATTGTATAAGACAAAGATGACAGAATAAAAAAGTCCTAAGTCTGCATTATCTAGCAGTCCCCATCCCATTTGTAGACACAGAACAAGCCGACAGTTTGTGGCATTTATAACAAGGTCAAAAAGGAAAAGTACCATCTTTCATTATGTGTTAAGGTTGTGCCTGAGTAATTATGACAATGAAACTGTATTATAATGGAGTTAACTCATAAAAGCTTCTTCACTGTACATGATCACATCAGTTTTTCTCTACCATGCTTGCCTTTTGAGGGTGTGTTCCTACGGCTGTATTGCAATTTGCCATATGAGGGTAGTGAAATAGATGCCTTCAGTTTAATTTTTGATAGATCTAATTTTTTTCTTGGAGATGTGTAAGTTGCTAACATTCATAGCTGGACCTGACCTAAATCTATGAAGGTCAGCGGTAGACCTTTGGAGTTTTCATTTCAAACTATGTATTTCACCAGGTGTGGTATAACACACTTTATTCTATAAAATAAAAAAGACAATGAATGAAATGTTTTTGTTAGTGAAGTTTGACCTTGGCAGGAATTCACAATTGTTGAGTGTACTTGCACATCTGCATGCTTAAATATAGTCATTAAGCAAAACAAAAAAATCTCAAAAAGAAATCATGCACTAAAACACCATGGTTAGACATATGCAAAATAATAAATCTTAAGAATTACCACTAGTAACAGGGAAATTCTCCATGATTGGTGGGCTTTGCCTGTGTCCAAGCTGATAAAAAGTCAATGGTCATGCAGTTGTGCTTTATTGCATATCATCTAAAGAGCAATTTTCCTTTCATTTGTGGGAAAGCTTCATATTTGATTGATTACATTGCTTTTTTGCTCGCATTTTGCCTGTACAGATTGATGACTACCATATTATACATGTAGAACTTGAGCAAATAAGCTAATTTTTCTATCATTCTATTTATGGGGCACCTTCAAGGGATATTTACATTCTTCATATAATATTTACATTCTTATACATTTGCCTATGACAAATGGTTTTCCTTCAGGTTGTTTACTCTGTTGTGTGGCTTGGCAAAGGTTATTTTACTAAACAAGGAGTAATTTTGTTTGTTTGCCCCAGGTTGGTTCATTTGCCAATCAAAAGTATGCCTCACAATAAAGGACAGATGTTGTCTCATGGACCATACCCAATAATTTACCATTTAGAGGTGGAAAACTATACCAGGATTGACATTAAGGCTTCTTTTTATTCTTTTTCACTCAGTTTGAGTTGTCTTACTCTAGTTGTACTGTGTCTACACTGCTGCAAGGAAACACCCTGACCTGTAGGCACCTCTTTTCCTGACGTGCTGTGTGATCTTGTTCTCTTGAGAATACAGATGCCTCCATAGGTAGGAGGTAAGTCAGGAAAGGACATATTTCTAACGCCCCTCTGGAAATCGTCTGCTCCATCCATCACCTAAGAACTTTGGGGAATCTAAAGCTTCATACTTAAATTTCCCAAAGATGAATCAAAGGCGTAATTACTCAACTAGGGCTGAAATCTAAAGTCAAGCAAATAAATCAGATGGCTGCAAGTCACGTAATGCAATAGTTTCAAGTCAAGTAGTGGCTTTAAACTGAGGAAGGGTAGGTTTAGATCAGATATAAGGAAAAAAATCTCAGTTGTGAGGGTCATGAAGCAGTGGAACAGGTTGCCCAGAAAAGTTGTGGATGCCCCATCCCTGGATGTGTTTAAGGCCAGGTTGGATGTGACTTTGAAAAACCTGCTCCAGAGAACGAGGTCCCTTCCCATGTCAGGGGGTTGGAACTAATTGATCTTTAAGATCCTTTCCAATCCAAACCATTCTATGATTGGGAAGTTTTGGGATGTCCCAGGTTTTGCTGGTGTCTGTTGGACATGTTCTGAGGATGCAGACTGGAGCCAATAGCTGAGGTTAGGCAGAGGGTACCAAAGAAATCTGGGCACTGAGTTTGCAGATAGGTCACCAGGGGATCTGATTGCCTTTCACTAACAGCTGACTTGAGTCCAAATGATCTGCATGGAGGAGTTTTCTGGGGATGAAAAGAAACAACTGTGCTACACACATGGCTGGGGGAACCATGGTAATTTTTAATAGGTAGGACTAAGTGTATAACCTGGGACTTGAGAATTTGTGTGTTTTTCTGTGGTTCATTTCTTGTTTTCTGTTTTTCTCTTTATCTACTCTTGCTTTTTTGTTTTTTCTTTTTGGTTGTTTTTGTTTTTTGGTTTTTTTAGGTGTTTTTTTGTTTTTATTTACATTTTAGGTTGTTTTTTTTTAAGGTGAGAAACTCACTCAGAGAATATAAAAAAGCAGCTACTGAGAGGGGGATTTTACCCTATTGATGATGAGCATTCATCATTAATACTTTTTTTTGTTTGTAGATAGTGCACCATCTTCAAGGTAGGAGAAAAGAGGCAGAGGTCCTTAGCAAGCCATAATGCTTCCCTGAAGATCCCCAGCTACTGCAGGGTCAGACCCCCGAGTCTGACTTACTGTTCCTTGCTCTGAGAAATACCTGTATTTTCTCACCAAATTTGTTCTGAGAGTCAGGATGGTGAAGGAGGAATTACAGTCTCCTTCCCCTTTTTGCAGCAAAAGGCTGCATTCTTACTTGACAAACCTTACTCAGAGTCCTCTCAAATATTCCTATAACAAGGGTTCCACCAGTTATTGTTTCAGAGTAAATAAAGCTTTTATTTTATTTTAAAGAAAACACTTGAAATAAATTTCCTTTTGAATGGAGATCAGTATGAATAAGAACCAGAAGCTGAACAACCTGCCTAGTGTATCCCAATTAGCACTGGATTATTAGTCTGCCAGGGTGCCAGCCTAAAAGTCACTGGCTGCTTTGTAACACAGCTGGGCATCTCACTAATTGTTTTTATTAATGAAGAAAACTTCCCTTCCTCAGCTGTTTCTTAATGAAATTGTGGGTTCTTCCTTGGTTAGCAAATCAAATCAGACTGCATTTGCACACATTTGTGTGACCAACAGATTGCAATTTGGATAAGAACAACATCTAAGTTTCAAATACAGCTCATGGATAATTAATGACCATTCATTGGTAATAATTAAATTTACTGACACATGAAATACTATATCTGACTGAGAGCTATTTGTTAGGTTAGGAATACTGGATCCAATACAGAAAGAGAAATATTAGGAATAAAACTTTGGCATCAACTTAGAATGTATTTATCTTGAAAATATGACATAATTTTATAGTTCAAATAAGTATTTCAACAGCTCTTTATGGAATTATGTGATGTAGTTTGTAATAAGTGTGTGACACCAAAGTGCTACTAAGAGACTGTTATTTCTTGCCCCAGCTACTTGATGCAGGTGATAGTTTTGTGAGATTAATACTCCTGTCACATAACACTTGCTTCTGCCTGGTGTTATATCTTCCCCTTTATTGTGCCTGTGAATCAAATGCAAATAAAATTATGGTGCCAACTAAATTTGACAAGAATAAAATACCATCCTTAGTCAATTTTGTTATGCCTCTGAAAGACCAACAGGGATTTTTTTTTTTCCCCAATTTTACTCATCCTATTTAGTGATGGAATAAACAGGCATTCCCTCACAAGGTCCTGACCTGGGTAGGGCTGGTGCAGACAGCAATCTCCTGCTCTGCTCTTTTGGCTGCTATTTCAGTCCTGTTCTGATGCAAGCGTACTGCAGCAAACTTGTAGCAGCTGAACAAAGAGTGTGTGTCCATTTGTGGTTTCTAAAATTTTCTTGTGGTAACAGAGGGGGCTGTGAACCGTGTGCTAGCCTGAGAGCATTGGTGCCCAAAGTGCAGGCTTTGAAAGCCTTGCTGACTGGGACACTGTCATGTGGGTCAGGCATGAGAGTGCTGAAAATTGGAACAAACTTTCCAAATGTAAGTAAGAGTATGAGACATAGTATGTAGGAAGTTATCCTGTGTGATTATAGTGCTAGTTCTGGAGCAGCAGGAATTGTGGAAAGTTTTATCCATCACTGGTCTCATGACCTACTGCCCCACTTATGTGTGCCTGTAGGATGGGCTCCAGAAGCTGGCACAGAGCTCAGATTATAGCATGGACCACATTGCTACAGAGGTCTGTCAACCCTGAGCCTTCACAAAGCCCTGTCACTGACCCTCTTTCCCTTTCACCTTTTCTGTCAAAATTGTTAGTATAGTATCTGCTTGGGGGGTGCTGGAGCAGCAGCTTTCTATTCATAAAGGAGAACAAATAGTGAAAAGGCATTGGGAAGTCAAGGAGAAGAGTGAATTCTTGGAAGTTGCTACAAGGCCAGAGTGGGGCTCTTCATTTTCTGACAGGAAGGTGTCTCATTATTTCAGTCCAGGATTACTCTAACAAGAGCAATTGTTATGTATTTTTTTCAAGGCATATATTCGTTGAGAAGTGCAGTTATGTTGTGACAACTTATGTGGCATTTTAAGCAAGAAAGAAGATGTTGAGCAGGAAAAATCCCCAGGAGGGTGTATTGTTACCTTCCCTATTCCCTAATTCTTATCCACAAGGATGAGAACACTCTGTGAGAGGAGACCAAGGTTCAATGCAGCCCTTGCATCCTCTTTGGTAACATAATGTTGAACTTCAATTAAAATGGCTGGGAGGCTCACATGGACAGAGCAGGTTTAGAAGGCAGAAGTGATAAACCATGAGTGTCTTGCAGAGTGAGGACCTGAGGAAGGTAAGATGCTGATAGTTCTGTTTTCTTTCTGCTAAGAGGGTAATCCAGTTGTGACTATCCAGTGAACATCTGCCTACATCCACATAAAACAACTATTCCCCAACTGTTCCCACGAGCTGAAGACCATTTAGCTGTTTGTAAGTCTGCCCCATCACTTCTCTGTTTAATTTTTTTAACCTCCATTCTGGGACAAAACTTCAAATCTTGGCAAAGAATAACTGTTAACAGCCAGTAACTTGTTCTTGGTGATAACTTGGGAAATGAAGTCACCAAATCAGCCAAGAAACTGTTTTTCTATGGGTTGAACTCTAATTAATGAGGAAGGAGAGAAATAAAAAGGCCACACATGTCCAGATGGAGATCTTGAGAACTAGTATGTCCCTGGTCCTCATGAGGAAGTCCTGGAATATGTGAGAGAGCAAGATAAACAGTTCTCTGTACTGATTTCAGCTCTTTTAGCCACAGATTTGTCTGTCTCTTGCAATCTAGCCATGGTTTACATGGGTTTGGACCTCTTTACCCTCATGTGCTTCTGCAGGGGTCAGTTCTAACAGTGGGCTTTAAAAAAAAAAAAAGAAAAAGATGGTGGTTGCTACAGCAAAAGAGAGAGAAAGGTATTTAGCACTGATCCCAGGGTAACCAGGGGGATCATCCTTTTGGAGAGGTGCTATCCTTTTGGAGAGACCCAGACATTATCCAAACCCAGGCAGGGCAACCACTCTGACCCAAGACTCGTGTGCCCAGGGGATACAAGAGCAGGTGGCATTTCTAAAGCAGAGTTCAGTGTGGATGGTAGGTGTAGTAGTACTAAGTGAGGCTATGCAAAAATATTACGCAAGGTTTTAACATTTACAGAATTAAGCATATTTCTCAAGCAGAATCTCTACCCTCAATTGATGCATGAAGTGAGGAATTTTCAACGGATCACTTTTTCCAAATGTACAATAAATAGTCAGCAGCTACTAGAAAAGACTGAAAAAACCTCTTAAAATAGTTACCTAACCTGCACCTTTTCCTTTCAGCTGCTATAATTTCTCTGCCATTCAGCAGCCCAGAGAGCAGTGCTCAGCATGTTTTACAAGCACTTCATGTAACTTGTGGAGAAGAATAAAAAGGTCATCTTTCTAATGCTGTGTAATCCTGTACACTATTAAGTACTAAAGGTACTTCTCTTTTGAACCAATAGTACTGAAAAAAACCAAGAGTGGGAGTCATGAGCATTTAAAAAGGGTTCTGTTAGGCATATATGTGATCAAAGCCAGGAACAGTCCCTTTGCTGAGAGAGACACACTATGCATTTTCAAGTTGTAGGATTTGTGTAGTCTTGCCCACATCATAGCATATATCCTCAGCTGTGTCCATTGGAACTATGCAATGAGTGTGCCTTAATTTCTATATGTCTGCTGTGTGTATTGATTATCTAAGCAAATGATGCTAAAGCAGGTAAGTCACGTTTACCCAAATTGAAAAGATAGTTGGCCAGATCCGTCCCTCATGTAACTGTTCCAATCAGTGCAGTTCTGTCAAGGACAAATTTGTCTCGAGAGAAGGAAAATTCCTCATGACATGCCTGTTAAACCAAGGCAGGTGCCAACAATAAATTAGGAAAAATAAGGCAGATTTCCAATAAAAAGCACATCTTATCCAAGTTCATGCTTCCCTGAATGGATCCAGAAAGATGCTATTGGAGGATGAGTTCCTGTGGCAGGGTGCTGCTGCAGGGCTCTCATGCCCAGTCCTTGCCCAAGTGGTTGTGCTGCAGAGACTGCTCTGAGCAGGCACCAAAAAGGCTTGGCCTGGGTCTCCTCCCTGACACGTCTCCATTGTGGGGTGGGCACAGGGGGATGCAGAGGGGAAGCTGGTGGAGACCTCCTTGTCTCTTCCCCAGCTGTAGTTCTAAGTAAAGCAGGAGCACACATCTGGGCTGATAGACACAACAGGCTTCTGCTAACCATGCCTATGTCTAGTGCCACTTAGAGAGGATGTGAAAGAGAGACAGCTTGTTAGTGAGGTCGAAACAGAGCCCGTTTATTTATCAGCATAAACATCCCCGGGGGGCTGGATTAAATGTTTGCACGCTGGGGAAAACAGATTGTGCTAGCAGAAAGGATGAGTCAGTTCTAAAGAGAGATGCATCTTGCATTCAGCTTCTGTGCCTGCCAAAATGCCCTGCACCCTATTACTGGGGAAGCTCGAGCCTGGAGTGTGATTTTCTAGTACTAGTGGATATTTTTAGCCAGGTTCTCTCTGACATCCTCTCTTAAATGCTAGCCATTAATGCAATGCACATCCTGTTTGTGTCATTTTGTCCTTAGAGTTTTCTCGATAGATGGATTGTTCTATAATGCAGGTAACCTTAATGAATAAATAAATGTCAACTCGATATTTCATAAAGTAAAATACTATAGCTATTCTCAGTAACACGCTGAAGTAATTTCACCTTTACAGGAATTCTGATCTCAATTTCAGTGTTTTCAAATCTATCCAATATAAATCTGAATGAACAATTCATTATGAATAATTTATGCAGCAGATTTGACCCACTTTTCCATTTGCAAATTACTATAATTCCTCTGTAATGGTTGTGTTTTCCCCTCCAGTTTTTCCCTACAAACCTAGATTGAGGCCAAGCAAGGCCATCCAAAATAAATGTTAATTTAACTCTACCTACAGCTTGCTTCCAGGCTATGGACGCAACACTTCTATGAGAAAATATGATATGGAAAATACACTTTGATTATTTAAATTTTGTATTATTCCTCTTTGATGAAAAAGCATAGAGGTAATTGGTTGTTTGCTGAGAGTTTTCTGCAACTTTCACTTGCACATATATAGAATTTTTATCTTGTGGTTAGTCATCTCTGCATTACTATTTTTGCTAATTAGTTCATAAAGTTAATTTTGTAAAGAAGCTCTAAAAAATATCAGTAACATGCATAGAAAGTTCAGTTGAACATGCAGTATAACGTATTTGCCTCCTCTTCCCAAGGCTTTGTCTTTAAGACTCAGTTCTAGAAAAATTCTGGCTTCATTCCTGATTGATGCAATACAGACATGGCAAGCACATTTATCTGTGGCTCTTCAGAAGGCTTTACATTCTTCTTTTTCCTGACATGATTTAAACAGTGAAATTATATTTGCACAGTGTTTCTCATGAACTGTGTAGTGATAATTTTCCCTCTTTCTGTTTTTGATTAATTACTGTCGCACCTGAGCGCTGTCCCAAGAAGATGAGGAGCTCTTGAGTGTTCTACTTTGCATACAGATCAGGAAAGGAGTTTCTATCTGTGCATGGGGGAATGAAACCACATGCACCTTTAATAATCCCAGTGGTTCTGATACAGAGAGTTGTTTTATCTGTCAAACAGCTCTTCTGAAATCTTTTGGCTCTTCAATTTGTTCTTCTGTTTGCTTTTTAGAATAGAGCGTGGCAGCCTGTATTTCAGCCTCAATAAAGTGCAGAATTAGGCACTCATCCTTTAAAAGGATCCTTATCCCTTTATAAAGATGGATAGCTTGGTCATGGAAAGCAGAACATAGTTTCTGAAAGAAATGGGATCTATGTACAAATGAGGCAGTAAAAATAAATGACACAGTACATTCACTAGCCAAGCAAGATGTTATAGTCTACATAAAGGCTAAGATGCTGACTTCACAGGACCTTGTGAGCAGAGCTTCTGTAGGCAGAAGCAATTTACAATTATTGGTATATTAATGACAGTATGTGATAAGTGAATTACTGGGACATTGGTAAATGCTATTCTCATTAAAAGTCAATCTATTGTTGGCACTAAACCCGTAGTTTTCAGATATGCCTACATATTGAGCCATTAAAAAAATGTCAGTCGGAGCTATCATCTGGCAAGAAGAGTCTCAGCTGAGGAGTGAACTACTTATTTTAGTAGGCACTGTAGAGTAAATCTTCTTTAAGCCACTGGAAAATCATACATATGTAAGATACTGGAAGACACCTTTCTATTAATTTCCTGCAGAAAGGCAGAGGAAGTAGGTTAATGGTCTTTGAGTTACAGGTTCAAGCTGCTGAAGTGCAGATAATTTTGAAAAATGAAGTGCCCTGACAAGAAGGTTTGGGGCATTTTATATTTCAGGTGTTGGAATGATATTACTAGAATCTCTCCAAGATCCAGCTTGTTCCATCAGGGAGTGGATTTGCCTTTTAGATGTTATCCCCATGGTGTTGATTACTTGTATATCTGAGAAGAATATAGGCTTCCAATTGTCTTAGGTGACATGGTGATGGTTGCCAGGGGAAGTATTGCTAGATACAGAACCTATGGGAGGTGCCTCCTCTAGAAAATATTGAGTTAGCAAAAATAGGGTGGAAATGGGGGCGTGGGGGGGGG
>VZSE01008349.1:248074-343331 GCA_013398275.1 Promerops cafer
ATACATATATGAAGGTGTATATTCCTCCAGTCTGGGCTCAGTTAAACTCTGCTGAGGGCTTGAGACCTTTCATTTTGCATAGTGTTTCTTAGTGACAAGCCTTAGATGACTTCTACTGAAGGCAGCACGTCTGTAATGCCTTGTGAAGGCTGACCTAGAACAGAGGCTCGACAGAATTAAGGAATAATGTAGGTATTTATTAAAAGGCCTCAGTGGACACACCTTGGACAGTACAAGAGCCCAGCTAGGGCTACACCCAAGATGAACCCAAAATAGTCACAAAATGGATGACCGGTCACGAGGTCTCTCACTTTTATAAGTTCTGGTCCATTAGAATATTGGAGTTAATTGTCAAATTATAGCTTTAAGTTATGAAGTCCCATCTTTCTTGTTTTTCTCTCTTCATTCTGCCTTTGTTTATGCTCTTGAGCCTGAAATTTGGATCACTTGTCCTTAGTCCCAAGCTGGAGAAGGAATTGTTTTGTCTCCCTACTCTGTGACGAGAGCTTACCATCCCTTAAAATGAAGGTCAGAACTACACACTAAAGCAGCACAGAATCTAAAAAATATAAAAGCTAAAACCTGAGGTATCACTGTCTATAACTGCCCTTTTGAGGCCAAATCTCAGCTCTGGGTTCCACCCCAAGACCCAGAAGTCCTGGCAGAGGCCTTGTAGAGGGTTATTTTCAAGTACAGATATCTTCTATGGGATCCAGACCTCAGATATCAAAAAAGGCTTGTTGTCTGCTTTTCATGTAACCTAGTGCTATGAACACAGAGATAATTCATGTATAATGTGACACAGGGGAATTGGTTTTGTACCAACAGTAGCTAAAGAACACAAGAGGTCAAAGGAAAGATATGTTAAAAAGCTTTGCACTGTGTTGTTATGGGAACTCGCATTTGGGGAAGTGGAAGAGAGGATTAAAGGTTTCTCACAGCTGGGCCACATTCCTTTCATGATTATTTAAGTATTGCACGAAGCAGATTCTAGCTCACACAAATATCCGATTAGTGAAGATAAGACTGGTAACGAGAAGGCATTCAGTGTGTGAGGTCAATTATGTTTTGCTGGAATGAAATGTGCTTATGAACAGGGTTCTGGTTCACCAGGGAAAGGTTTAGGCACCTTGATTCCTTCCTGGATTTTTTTTCTTGGTTCAGAATGGTATAGACTTCACAGAGTTTATAAAATATTGAAATGCAAAGTTCTTGCTAAAAATGCTATACTAGCTTGGAGTGTGGAAATGCAAACTTATATGTAGTTTATTCTGGTAAAAGATGCCAATAAAGAGGGTGATGTTTAGAAATACGGTGTAGTGCTGCCGAGAAAATAGTTCCTATTTTGGGTATGAGCTGCCTGTTTGTTAGGTAGCTTTGACAATCTAATCTCAGTAGCATAGACTAAGCCACAAAGAGTCAGCTCTTCAGTCATAGTTTTTGTTTGCCAGCAAGTTCATGAAAACAATGCCTGGTGAATCTAGATCAGTACTTTAGTGCAGACCAATTGTCCCTGTTACCTTGCTCTGGGTCTTGGAGCAGTCTCTGAAAGAGGTGGACTGCTCTTGACTGAAGTAAACAAAATTATGTGGTTCAGGAGAGCCTTTAGTGTGTTCCAGCCAGTTGTCCTATTCAGTCCATGGGACAAAACTAGACCTACCTGAGGTACTGCTCCCTGGAACAGGGATAACGTGTCCTGCAGACCCGTAACACCAGCTGTCCCACTCTGTGGATTCACTGCTATTACACATCACCTCTCATTAATGCAGAAACCAGGCTTTGCAACCATGACTTTGGAACAGAAGGGAAAATGAGATGTATTAAAGCATCTCTATTCCTCATCTCCATGTGGCTTCAGTTTTGATTTTGTCACTGAGCAGCACAGGCATTTTTGCCACTTAAGATCAAGATTTGCAGAGTGATTAGACTGGCATTAGGTCTTTCATAGTGCATTTATTATTTCATATGAGATTTTAGTTTCCTCTGCATGAGTAAGCAGAACAGCATGACTCCTTGTCTTCCTTCAGGACTCATGGCATGAGATAGAGAAAGGCTGTTGCAAAAAAATCAACAGTATTTTGACTCTATTGAAGAAACCTCTTTGTCTAGCAACAGAGATCTGTGACTTATGTTTGCAGTTTCAGTACTGGTCTTCCCTTCTGGCTAGCATAGTCTATGTCCTAAAAATAAAGGCATATTAGGTTTTCCCAGAGGAGATTGCAGAGAAAATTGGTCTAAAATGCTAGACAATAGATATAATTATGTTGGTTATGTTCAAGAACATTAGTTTCTTCTGTGAAATTGTAAGTTGTATCGTGATTAGCAAAATAGTATTGATATAAGGATGGAACACAATGGCCAGTTGTGACATGACTACTGCATCGGTTTTTGGAAATAAACTGCCTGGTGATCTGACCTAGGTTGCACAAGGAGACAGCCCAATTGGTAGGGACTCCCATGGTCACCTTGGAAGAGGCAGTACTAAAGGGAAGACTTCAGGCTTCAGCTGTCAAAATGCTGTTTGTTCAGGCTGGCTCAGCTACTGACAGGGCCAGTGGGGAGAGACATCTTTGGCGTGCAGCATGTCCCAGCCATCTATCTCAGTGCGTGATGTATTCTGCTTGGGAAACCCCTCTCTTGCACTCTCAGAGCTTATTTAATACTGGATATTTAATATTTGAAGTGCTGAGGTGATTTCCACCCTAAATTTCCACCCTCTTCTGCCCTCTTCTCCTCAGTGTGTCATGGTAAGAATTATGTCTGTTTGTCTGCATGACAAACTCACGTTTATAAAACTGAAACAAAACACCTTCTCTACCTCCCAGGACCATTTTGCAGTTAACTTCAATATTTTTTTGTGATCAGGCTCCTCAGTATTGGAGACAGAAGATACTAGAAAATCCTAAAAACTGCCATTATGAATTACAAAATAGAAAGTAGACAGTTTTCACATCTCATATGACCTTGTGCTGAAAACATGATTTTGGTCATTCAGTGACAATAATTTCTCAAGCATTTTCTTGCAAATGTCTTTAAGAGAGTGACAGAAATTACACCAAATAGTTTTTCTGTGAGGTACTGAAAAATCTTGGTCTTTGGACTGATTTTCGAGGGCATTAAATGACTTTGTTAGAGAGAGGCCAGGCTACAATGTAACATGGGGCACTGTGATTACTAAAGCCATTACTGGTTATATTGCTTGTTGCAAGAAGCGTGGTGAGAGAATGTGTCAGTGCAAAGAGCAGTGTGGCATCCTCAGCATGTTCTCTTCTGTCCATCTTCTCTTTCTCTTGCAGAAAAAGAGTTTGCAGTGAATTGCTTTTGAAAAATTGAAGACCTACAGAATAAACTGAGGGCAACAATTCATGCTGCAAATAGAAAAGGATCTGATAAATGTGGTGCATTTTCTATTTGAAAAACACAGCAAGCTGAAAAACAGGGTTCTTGGGTGCTTTATATCTGCGCTTGATGGGACTGCCTCAGATCTTATGGGTGTTTCTTACACCATCCAAGATAAGTTTTCTCCTGCCAATCACACTTTTTGCTATATAGCAGAAGTAGAGCTAACTACTTACCGCAAGAAAATCCAGTGGGCATATGAAATGTCTCTGTTCTGAGCTGCTAGGAGCTTGAGATCTCTTTCTTCTTTCCATGGGGTTGTTTCTGTACAAAAACTAATTCAAATATTTGAAACTATTCATTTGTACATGTACTGTTGTAATACCAATCAAGACAGAATCTGAGGACCTTCACCTTATTTTAGGTATGTTCACTTTTGGTGCAAATTGTAGACATGTGCTTGCATAGTGAAATAAAGCTGTTTGATAGATTTTAGTGTTTGTTCTGAAAAAAGAAGCAAAGCACAGAGGATTATTGTCATCAAACACATGGTAGGCAAGTGGCACAGCCAACATGCAGGACTGCATAACTGGCAAAGGCAAAGTTCAGAAAGATCATGGCCACTGACAACTCGTTTCCCAGCCTGTCTCTAGCTGGTGTATTTGTCTGGGAGTCCTATAGACACCTAGGGCAAATAATGCTGACTTATTCCAATCCGAGGTAGCAAATGAAGGCTTTAGAAGGTAAATATGCTCAAGTAAGATGTACTCGGCTAAGAGAATCAGCCTGCAGTTCCTTATTCTCTGGGGAACATGGGGAGATGACATCCAACAATTTGATTGTCTCAGGGATCTCAAAGCATGTATAATGTTGAGTCATGCTTGGAAAAAGAAGGCAGTAGACCTCATTCTGGGTGGGACTGACAAATAAATTGGAATTTTATTTCTGGATTATGTATATTATATTATTCTGGATAATGCTTTCACTGCTGACCTTAGTATCCTTGGTTGATATTATTATCGTTGTAGTTCTGTTTTGGACAACACCAATAAAACTAACAAGTGGTGTCTGGAAAAAGGACAAAGACAAATCCTGAGCCTGACGCTGACCTACCTCTTCAGCTGGGGCCTTTTGGAGGGGAACAGCCTTGTCATCAAGAGGCCACTGTCAGAGGTACAGTTCCTGGATGCTATTCGAAGCTTCCCCTGGTGGCTGCTTATTTCAAGAGCCTTGGCTTCTCCTGCCTCTGGAGCTGGCATTCAGACATGAATAATGACAGCCAGGCATTTGCTTTTCAGGTGAACATCCATATATCTCAGTCAGGGGACAAAAGAGCAGCTGAGGGAAATGGAGTATGTGAATATTTATAGGCACACAGAATGCATGATTTCCTCTTTAATGCTACACAGGCTTGAAAAAAACCCCAGAAAAGGTTGGCAAAGGAAAAGCATTAGTCCAGGTTTGTTACTTGGCTGACAAACAAATAGGTGGTGTATTTCCATTCTAATGTTTTCGCTGACATTTTTAGTATCTTTTATTTGGTGTTACCTTATTTTGATCCATAAATACTTGCTGACATATATTTGAGCTGTAAAATACACTCTCTGTGTATTTTTAGAACAAAGTGACCCCTACCCTATTTTTTACACGGGGGAACAACAAAATGTGGAACAGTAATTGAGCTTTGAGTTTTGTATTTGCAGGGAACATATATTAATGTGTTTGAAATTAATGATCTTTTAATTAGCATGATAAACCAGAAAAATAAAGTAACTACAGGATGACCAACTCTTTAAAATTTTCAGAATCTGTGAACCCCACTGATATGAGAACTATCAGTGTTTAAAATGCATGTTTATTAAGATTACAAAAGCCTGAATATGACAAGAGAAAAAAAATCTGCTCATTAAAATAGAAGTAACATTTTGAAAGTTTTTAAGAACTATTTGCATATCAGAGAATGGAATCCAGTTTGGAAATACTCTTCTAGCACAGTTCACTAGCTGGTTTTCCTGAGATTAGGCTAATCAGCTAGCACGGAAAGAGCTGGCATTTGGTCTTACTGATGCATTGCAAAAGTACACTGTAGGCTTTGATTAAGGTTTTATGCTGCTGCTAGAAAAATGCCTTGTTGTAGCAGCGAGGAAATTTACATTCTCCAAGTCCATATGGTTGGATATTATGAACGAGAAAGAATTGTGTAAGGAGTGTGATCTGGATTAAACCAGGGAGACTTCTGCTTGTCAGCTCAAACAGCAGAGCAGGCTGCAATTTACCTTGTGTTTAGTAAGTAGATAAGATAAAAACAAATAGGATCTAGCAAGAAGGAGGTTGTGAGAAGAGAGAAGAGACTGCCTAAAGAAACTGTGGAAGTTTTGCAGCTGACACCCACAAGTGTGGGTGCAGTCAACATGCTTGAGGGCAGGGCTGCGTTCAGAGGGACCTGGGAAGCCCAGAGGAACAGCCAACAGCAACCCCTTGAAATTTGATAAGGAAAAATGAAGTTCTGCCCCTAGGCAGGGATAACTATGGGGATGGATTGGCTCTGCTGTGGGGCAGCTCTGCTGTAGGTGCTCTTTGGGTTTGGTAGATGGTGAGCTGGGTATGAGCCAGCAGTGGATCTGGCAGGAGCAATATCCTAGACTTTATGAATAGAAACAGCCAGCAAGCAAAGGAAGTGATTACTGCCTCAGCTCAGCATTTGCTACACTACATTTAGGCTACTGGATCCATTTTTATCTCCCCAGTTCAAGACAAACATTGATAAACTGGAGGGAGTTCAGTTGAGGCCACTAGAGTGGGAGGAGGAAGAGAAGTTATGCTGTGAGGAGAAGCTCAGGAGGGAGCTGGACTTGCTCTGCCTGGAGCTGTGAGGACACAGCTTTGGGGGCACCCAACAGCAGTGCCTGAGCACCTACAGTGAGGATGGAGACAGACCCTTCAAAGCAGTCTGTGGTGGGAGGATGCTGAGCTGAAAGCTGACACTGCATGGGCCAGGAGGTTGCATTAGAAATAAGAAATCCCTTGCAAACTGAGCTGTCCTGTAGTCCTATAAATAGCATGAAAGGGGAGTAAATCAGGCAAATAAAAATACTGGAGCAATTTATCTGCCAGGGATTCATATGCAGAAAGGTCTTTCCCAACCTGGATCACAAGGGCTGTTTATGCACTGGTGTGGCCACACAAAGAGGCAGTGTAGTAGAGTAGCAAGTAGATAGATTTCCTGGTGGATAAGCATTCAAAAAAGACATCCATTCCACTCAGTGAGCAAAGCAAGGCTTCTGAACTCTCAAAAGGGAAGCAAGTCTGGAGAGAAAAAGAGAAACTTTAAGACAGATGGTGAGACTATGAGAGGTACTCAGGTAGGCACAAGTACTCAGCCTCGGGCTGGACTTGAGTCTCTGAGTCCTCATGAATAATAACAATTAAAAAAAAGCAAAAAAAAACCTTAGAAGCATGCTGGTTGGTTTTGTTTAGGACTGACTGAGATCTTTCGGGGTAAAAACTAAAATTGGAAGACAAGATCAAATGCATAATCCAAAGTTATAAGAGAACATGAGTCACATGCTGAATGCCACAAAATCAAGTCTCAGGCTCAGAGATACTATTAAAATACAGTAGTTAAAAATCAACATACTGTTTGTGAAGGAAGTTGCAGCCAATTTGCTGATTAATCCTCCTTCAATCCTGTAGAACAAGTACTCTTTGGCCTACATAAAAAGCATCAGAGGCTAAAACTCCAGGGCCCTTGAATACATTTTTTAATGAAGCTATTTTAATCAATGTTGAAGGATTATATATATTCAGGGAGACTGCATGTTTTGGTGATTGGTAATGGGCAGATGAGCTTTTTGTTTTGTGACACTGACTTGAATACTGCCCAGCACTGGAGTGGCTGGATATCATGAGTACTATCTGCTGGCTTCAGTCCAGTTTCTAGTGGGCAGGTGTCTATACCATGAAAAAACATCATCACCATTGACACTAATTTGTATCTTTATTGAGAATCCCTGTAGAGAGGCCAATATTCAAATGTATATGACTCCTTTCAGCTTTTTCAGGGTCAGAAATGGAGTACTAGAATAAGATGGAAGCATCACTGGAAAATACTCATGGCTCGTATTTTTACATATATATATATATATATATATGTATGTGTGTGTGTGTATACTTTACTTAAAGACAACCAAGAAAAATACAGTTTCCAATGCTTTAAATTTTACTGTTTTCAAAAATTAACATTGAAAGAAGACCACATAAAGTTTACCTTGAAATCAAACTGCCTTTCTGATATTTACTTTATCACAATGTTTGCTTTTTTTAATGTATTCTCAAACTATTTTCCTGCACAAGAACTTTTCCAAATAAAAAATAGAGTGGAGAACTTCATCCCCAGCCATTAATTCACCTCCTGGCAGTCACAGAAAACAACATTTCCAGAGCCCTCCTAATGCTCTCAGCTTCCCCTATCAGTTGGCTGCTGCTCTGCCTAAGGTGGGGTGTTTCAGAAGAAGGTAATTCAGTATGAGCCTGGTAATTGGATTAATTTCAGGCTTTGGTAGCCGTTCTGTATCTGAAACTGCAAGAATATACCTGCCTCCTGGATTAGCAATAGAAAGGGAATACATCTTTGCACAGCCCTGATGAAGTCCCAGCTGCCCTCAGCCTCAGGTGGAGCAGCTGGAGGAGGGGCTTATGAGCTGGACAAGAAAACCTCATGGCAAGAGAATTGTAAGGCTAGATTTTTTTTCTTTTGCTTCTCTAGAGCCATTGTTTGGACATGAGAATGAAAGATGCAGCCAAACATTTCATAATATGGTCCATGCTAAAAATAGAAATATTTCCTTTCGTCTTTTCACCTCCGTGAAAATTATGCACTCACCTACACCATCCAGCTCTCATCCTACAGTCTTTGGTTGTCATCTTAAAAATTCTTTATATGGTCTGGTGCTTATAAAGAGATAGTTGGAAAAGGAAGAGAGACATGTCTCATAGAGAGACATGGAACATTATGTATTTTTTTGGAAGTGCAAAGGTTCCATTAGAATTGCTAGAACTTCATGATTTTGCATTATTTACTCTAATAGGGGTGTATTCAATTAAGCCAGTAAATATAAACATCTCCAGTCTAAGGAAGACTACTTGCCTTAAACTTTTTTTCTGGCAGAATTTCTTCTTGCGACTACTTTCTTAGTGTGGCACTTGAGGGTGCCTAAAACTTATGGATCCCAAAGAAATATATTGTGGAATTCAATTTCTGACTGCTTCTGGATGTCAGTGAATGAAAAAAAAAATTGATATTTAGCCTTGCAGGACCAGCCAAGACTGTGGGAAATGTACTCTTTCTGCTTTGTCACCTGCCATAAACACCTAACTCCCAACAATTCATGGAACACTGTTGCCTGGTTTTGTCATTTGCAGTTTAAAACATGGCTTGGAAAACAAATGCATTGCTACATTTCCTCCATGATTATATTGGTTTATTCCCAGAAGAATGAAAGGTATATTCAAGATTGTTTTGAGATGGGTAACAGCTGTCAAGAAATTTAATTGGACTTGTGTTGAGTAGTTTTGAAGACTGGCTCCCTTGTGTCCCTGTAAACACTATCACAGTCCTTATACCAGTGTCAAAAATCCTGCATGAAATTATCGTACTGCCAAGGGGACAGGGCTTGGAAAGAGTGAGGGAGTTGGAACATTTCTTTTTTGCTGATGTTGCTTATTGTGCCTTTTGACTGTTCTGAACTTGTGTATTGCAAAGTCATTGACTTGGGAGAATTCTAGAAAAGTACCCAGGAGAGCTCACACAGCTCATAGCCCACATGAATTGTTAAAGTTAAGCACCTCACAGAAACCCAGAATTTCCAGGACAGCATAGAGGTAGGCACCTGCCCATTTCACTGGCAGGGCTGAGCCATTTTCAGTCACAAGTTGAAAGATTGGTTTAAAATTTATTACTACATTTTAGCTCAGGGAATTCATAAACACCAAAGTCACATAATTAGCAGAAAACCAATACAGGGTTTAATTTGTATGTCCTGGAAAGTCTTCCCAGTCAACTATAACACATCAAGAGCTTTGTCTAGAAATCTAGAAGAAACTAGCTTTATGTGGACAAGGAAGGAGATATGAGATATTTTTTCAAGGCTTGCTCATTTTTATTTTGTAATATCTGTAAACAGAGCAGCATTATTTTCCTTGCTCATGTAGTTCAAGTAATGGACGTACAAACATTAGGTTGTAAAAGTTCTGTCACCCCTAATGAATCACACCTTGTGCTGGATAAAAATATAGTCCATCACCATCAAATTTAGATGGATAGATACCCATGGTCTACTGGGCTCTGCTTCAACCTGCTGGAAGGCTTAGGAGATGCCTAAGTCTCTCACATTCTCTGCCTCTTCATTTAGTTCCTTGATTTCTGATCCACACTGAACAGCACTTCCAAATGCTTTCATCACAGTGAAAGGGATTATGAATCACTCACTTTTATATTCCACAAGTACAGAAGATTGTTTTAATTGTGACATTGGGGTTAAACCTTTGGTGTTGCTTAAAGCTCCAAAATCTCAGAGCAGAGTCCCATTTCTAAGCAGGGGAAAAGAACACCCTTTACAAAATTAAGATCATTTTCCATATGCAGATTTCTTATTGAGAATAATTTTCTTACTGTTAAAATGACAAACAGAAAGAAAGCAGCATAAAAAGGACTTGGAAGTCACTTGATTACAGCATCACTTGGTTGACACTTTAATAAAAGTGACATTTAAATAATATTGGATAGTAAAACATAAGATGAAAATAAAGGGGACTTTTGGAACCTAGGATTTTTTTTAATAACATTGAGTTACTTTGCAATGTTCAAATCTTTATATGCAGATATGATTCAAAGAAAAATCACAGCTTAGCACCAGGAAAAATGCTGAATGGAAAAAGAAAAGCCATAGTGCATGCAAGAAGAAGGATTGCTCCCCAGTGTAAACACAGTTTTACCCAGACTTCTGTTTTACAGCAAAATACAGCCTTGCCAGCAATAGGAGAGCATTAGTGGGCCCAGAGTTGTCAATTAGACCATTTGTTTGCTACTCACAAACTCTGGCCTTCCCAAAGAGGTTTTTTCTTTTTATATTTATAGAAAGGACAGGAGTTTCTCAACACTCTGGCACTGAACAACGTTGTTTCAATTTTCTGGAAAAGAAAACCAGTGGAAGTTTGAAGTGCTATGATAGTGCTCCATCCTATACCTGAATGTCTTCCTCATGTTCTAGTGATAAAAAATTATGACAGACATCAGACTTGTATATCCAGTTTAATCCTGGAAAGCTAGGCTCTGTTTTACCACTTTATCATAACTTACGTTGTTCAGATTATGACTTCATTGAGAACATCGTCTGTAAATAAACCTTACTCTGAAATTCGTTCATCTATTTCCTTTGGTGACTTTGTGGATCTGAGATTGTAATTAGAAGTTCCAAATTAGAATTGGCAATTGGGTCCATGACTGAATGTTGATAAATTGTTTTTGTACATGTGTGAAGAAATTAAATCTACTTCAATGCTTCAGCTGTATTGGCATCATAGAGTTATCACAGGCAAAATGTAGTAAAAGCTTACTTTTGCCATTAAAGTGAACAGATCTGCTTCTGAACACATTAAAGTGACAAATCTGATGCCTTAGTAAGTGACATTTTTGGCTAGTTACTCTTCAGAATAGAGCTGCACGTCAAAGCATGATGTGCCACACCAGAACACATTCCACCAAAGCAGAAGATGGGGCCACAATCACAGTGCAAGGGGAATGAGGGGCGCCAAACAGTTTCACTGAGATGGTGGCCTTTGAGAGTGTAAAGCCTTTCATCTCAACAGCTTTTTTTCTGCCCACTGTACTTTGTCCTGGCAGAACAGCAAAACAAACCACAGACTTGAACCAGGTGGGATTCAGTGCTGCCTAGTGTGGAAGACATGAGCCTGGGGCACCCCAGCCTCTGCTAAAGCTGCAAGTTGAGCTGGAAGTCACTGCTTGCCACTCATCTGGTCTCTCTTTTGGAGCTTCATGACACTGGTTGTCTGCTAGGCACACTTCTGGGACAATTTTTTGATTTGGTTTGCCCAGCTCAGTCTTCCCTGCACTAGATTTACTCAGTTCCCTGAGTAATAAAAATTCCTCCCTTTTTGGTGTGAGATCATCATCAGATCTTGTTAAGAAATCCTAGGCACTCATATATTCTCCTCTTACAGAACCTGTAATACTCAGAAGTATCAAAGAATAATGATTTGCCTTTGTTTGGCATGGCATGGATGGCATTTTTCCCTGAGTCAGCAGGGTGCAAGCTTAGTGCTGTGAATTTACAGTGAATGTGTCTAACTTAGTAAAAAATGCCCATGTGTGAATGGTTGGGGTTGTACTATACCCCTCTCCCCACCCATCATCTTGCTTTATCTTGAGACTAAGGTTTTTCCAAGGAAATGTTGAAGAAAGATCTCCATTCCTATGCCACACCTTGTGATGGTGTACAGTACTCTGGACTCCTAATTTTCAAAGAATCACAGTCATAGACTAATTAGGGTTGGAATGGATCTCTGGAGATCATCTAATCCAACTCCCTTCTACAGCAGGTTCACCAAGAGTACAAGATGGCATCTGGGCAGGTTTTGAATATCTCTAGAGAAGGATACTCCTACAGCCCCTCTGAGCAATCTGTTCCAGTGCTCCGTCACCCTTGAAACTTCCTATGCCTTAACTTTTTCCCCACAGGAGAATTTACAAGTTGAATAGAATTAATAATAAGATAGAGCTTAGCATCTCACAAACAAACTATGCAGAAAATCAGGAAGAGAAAAGATGAGCACAGCTTATGTTTGGCAGTCATAAAGGTAGCAAAGGATGTTCAAGACAGAATTAGCAGCAGATACCTGTAGGGAAAAAATCCAGTTTGCTGTCTTCATGACAATAATCCTATTCCTTGAGACTGTAAATCTACACATGGCAAACAATGTGTTTTTCTTAAGAAACTGCTTATCACATACCTGATATATCTACAGGAGAAAGAGGCCTAATGTTTTGTGCTCTTGGGTGCTCTGAATGTTCATTATCAGATCAGAAATATATTTCATAAATTTCATCTGAAACAAATTACCTTCATAGTCTCTCTTGGGGAAAGATCAATTTACACCAGCCAAGGATGTCGCAGGCTGCCTGCAATCTTCAGAACTGCTGCCTGATGCTGGAGTGCCAGATTCTCATTCTCCCAAATGCCAAATTCATATTTGGAAATAGAAACAATACTAACAAATTACAGAAACTGTATGAGAACTAACAGGCCTGATTTCCCATTATGATGCTTCAGTCTGCACTAACATGGAGGTGAATGAGACCATCAAAGCACACTACAGTGCAGTGCAGGAGTGTTTATAAGCATATTTACCAGGCAGGCTTGTTTTTTTTGAACAAACTGAAAAACCTAAGTGGGGAAAGCTAGTAGATTATGTGTATTTGAGTCATGCATGCTTCTTACTGCATATCATTAAACTTTATTCTTTAAAATGTATTCACACTCTAAAGACTCACAATCCATGTGATTGTGCTATCATGTAAGAAAAAAGCTAACTAAATACTACTTGAAAAAGAAACGTTAAGTAGCACAGTATCTTGTGGGCTAATTATATGGTGAGGTAAGAGCTGGAAGGGAAAATAAACAGGACTAATGAAACTACCAGATGATACTTTATAAGGACTTCAGCACACTTGTGTGAAAAGAAAAATAATTTCTTGAAGAGTTCAGAACAAATCACAATATAGTAACATAGGATCCATTCCAGAAAAATAAGGGAAAATACCTGAGACAGAGATTTCAATCTGAGAGAAAACTGAAAAATAACAGTGGCAAAATAAGGTGAAGCATGACTTATTGATTTATTATCTGGCCTCCAATAAAGTGTTTGCCATTGTACTAAACCAGTGTATTCATTCAGTCACTGATAGTCTTGAAGAAATGTACACTCACATGACAATATTTGTGGACACAGACACTGAATTTGCTTATTTGTCGTAAGCCATGTTGTAGCTATTTACTCTAATTTTTGTCTTCTGTTTTTCTGTCACTCTATTCCTGACCTGAGCATAGAGACTTACCATGCCAGGGAACATTTCCTCTCATCCTTGAATGATTGTTTAAGTTGATGATTAGTGGCCAAGGAGGGTCTATTTGGAGGCCAGTAACAAGCAATGCACCTCACAGGTCAATACTGGGCCTGGTTCTGTTTAAAATCTTCATTAATGACCTGGTTGATGAGGCAGAAGGTAGCCTCAGAAAGGATGACAGCCTGATGACACAAAACCAGGAGAAGTGGCTGATACTCCAGATAGTTAGGCTCACATCCAGAGGGATCTTTAACAGGCTGGAGAAATAGGTGGACAGAAATGACATGAAGTTCAACAAGGTGAAGCGCAAAGTTCTGCATCTGAGAGAATGAATCTGATCTGCATCCCAAGTGCCATACACTGGGAGTCACCAGCCTGGAAAGCAGCTTTTCAGAAAAGGGCCTGAATAGTTCTGGACTAGATGACCTCCAGCTTTCCAAACTCAGCCATTCTGTGGCTCAGTGGTTCTGGGATTCTGAATCTCCCAGTGATTTCCATGTTACTCCATAGAAGCACTGGTAGCCAGCTGAGAACGATGGGACCTTGTTGCTTGGGGGTTATTTGAGATATGTGAGAGAATCACTCCTGGTTTCCAGATGCTGTAGAGAAGGAGCTATGCATACAAGTGTTAGATTGTATCTTCAAGTGTTAGTGATATATCTCAGGTTCACTACAACATATCAAAAAACAGTGGTCACCTCCATTTTTTTCTGTTCGAGAAGAATCAAGCCCTAAACTGAAGCAAGGTTAAGTGAATGCCACTCTTGCTCAGGACCTTTGAAAAGATAAGACTAGTAGAATTTTCAAAAGGACAATTGCCATGGATATGTACCTGCTGCCTTGCAACATGACTGAGCACATCCAAGGTACCCCCTCGACAGTGGTCTTATAGACACACGATGCTGGGCAGACAAGTTACTATGCAATACTGAAAAAAACCTTCATATCTGTGTTCAAGTGACTGGATCCCATCCAACTGAGATCTTCCCCATCCTTTTTTCGTATAGAAATGAGATATTGTCTTGCTGTGCAATGTGGCAGCAATTGGCCATGCAAGATTTGGCTTATGCATTTAGGGAGACACTGTACAAGGAATGGTATTTAGCTCGAGATTCAATGTTATGTGGGTGTCTACTTGTAAGCCATGTATCTAAGCTCCCATTATAGTGAATGGAAATCTAGCCACTACATTCAGTAGTCTTGGCATTTTTGACTAGGAGCCTGCATTTGGGCAGCTGACTAACTCTCGAGGCTCCACTGACTCATAAAGACAGAAAATGATTTGTACAAATATTGCCTTGAGTTTGGGAACCACAGGCATGCTCAAAGTGGTGCAATGAAGGCCGAATAAACAGTTAAGGAAATATTGGAGGGTAATGAAACTCAGAGATGGGGAAAGATCCTGACTCTACTCAGTGTCTGAAATGAAGCATTTGTTTCCAAAGGGTACTTCAGTGAAACATGCCACGGTCAGGACTCCAAAGGTCTTTATCCTGAAGGAGTCACAGCAAAAAAAAGTCATAAGTCACTCGAGAAGAAACTACGTGTCAGCAATAGAGGTAAGGGCTGAAAGAGAAAGCAGGGAACGTAATTAACTCTGTCTCTCCACTCTGAGAAAGATGCGATACATAGTGTATCTTCAAGCAGGAGTGAGAAACTATTAAACTCTCATGAATATTCATGCTAATTTTTAGTTCTTCAGGAACATTTTGTGGGGATGAAGGGCAGTGTGATGGAAGCCTTCAGGCTTACGGGCTTGAAAACCAATGGGAAAATAAAATTAAAGTAATGAATTAGAGCTACAGGTCTACTTTAAAAAATGGCAATCTGGAAGAATGCCTCCTCTGCTAGAATCATGGAGTCATAGAATGGGTTAGGTTGGAAGGGACCTTAAAGATCACATAGTCTCAAACCCCTGCCAAGGGCAAGGACACCTTGACCAAGTTGCTCAAAGCCCTAACCACCCTGGCCTTTAATAGTTCTAGGGATGGGGCATCCCCGACTTCTCTGGGCAACCAGTTTCTGTGCCTCATTACCCCCACCGTACAGAATTTCTTCTGAATATCTAATCTAAAACCTCCTTCTATACTTAGAGGAAGTCAGGAGGATAAAAGAAAGAGCAGTCATTCCAAAGCCTGCACTGCACTCCTGGAGACAACTTGCTCTTTTGCCTTATGAGCATTCTGAGCACAAAGCAGCACATTATTGAAAAAGTGACAAAGTCACTACCCACATCATAATCATGAAGTACAGTAATATTCCCCAAAGTCTTCCCCCTGGTGTTAAAATCAATAGATGTAAAGTAACAAGCAAATATGTGGCAGCATTTTGTCTGATCATTGTAATATATTGAGTGTGGGTGGTGCGGGGAGGTAGTTTCTAACATGGAAATTATTTCACTGCAACCTACTTCAGATTGAGGGTTGCACTAGTCAAACTCACGGTTTTATCCTTTGTACTTATTTAGCCCATTCACAATTGCTTTCAAACACTCATTTGCAAAAAAACTTTGTGGATGTGTCTACTACTGATGCCTAGAGTGGCTGCCTAGAACAGAGGCTAATCAGAGTTAAAAGAATAAAGTAGGTATTTATTAAAGGCCTTCAAGAGATACACTTTGGGCAGTGCAAAAGCCTCGCAGAGGCTACACCCAAGATGGACGATGGCCAGGAGCTTTTCAGACAGATATAAGTTCAATCTATTTGCATATCAGAGGTTAATGTTTCCAATTACAACTTCAGGTAGTGAAGTCACAATCCCCCAGTTTGCTCCCCCCAGTTCAATGTTGTTTATACTTTTGGGGGCCTGAGTCTATGATGATGACCTTGGTTCTCAAGCCTGGAAGAATTGTTTTGTCTGACCAAGATGTGAAGAAAGCTTCCTAACACTTTATATGGAGTTCAGAGTTATACACTAATGCAGTACAGGATCTGAAAAATATAAAAGCTAAAAACTTAAAGCATCATTCCATATGCATCATCCTACTTCAGGGTAGTAGCTTACCAGAAACAAGAAAATTTTAGAATTTGGGACATTTTTAGCAAATTTTTTAAACCTTCATAGACTATGCTCATAGATACTTTTTGCCTATACTCTCATTTGCTACCTCATGATATTCTCCGAATACCTTTTGCTCTTGATATTCTTGTATTGTCTGTTGTACTTTACATGATTACCATGTTCCTTATATTGTAGACTGTTTACTTTCAAGACAAGATAGGGTGATAGAAATTTATCATCCTGATCTCTTGTGTATTAATATTTCAATATCAGGTAGAATTTCCTGGAGTGGGTCTGCCTTTCCACCTATCTTTTATTTTTATTGTTTTTATTGTTGTTGTTGTTTTTTCCCCCAAAGCTCCATGCTACAATGCAATAGGGTATTTAACCACTAGCAGGAAAAAAAGAAGAAAAAAGTGTTTCTAGCTTGTTTTCTCATCCATTTAATTATCCATTTTCCCATTTTATATGGAATCTTAATGACACAATTATGAGTTATGAAATACTGGTGGATGGATTTTTTATCACTCCAAGGGAAAACATCAATGCCCTTATTAGAAGTTTACTGATGCATTCCTTCATATTCAGAATTATCCCACACAAACTTCCAGAATGTTTTTATTTGCAAAACTGTGCAAATAAATATTATTTCCTGAGGTCATTTATTAGTCAGGAGATAGAATGTCTAAGGACATACTGCTGGTAGTTAGGATAATGGAAATATGAATTCCATGTAATTTTAAATTTTTCTGCAATGCCTCTAGGTTAATTTGAACGCTCCAGGGTTATGGACCTTGGATACTTGACCTTACACTATTTTATAACTTGTCTAGTATTTAGGCAGTGGACAGAATGGGCTGATATGTCATATTGACTGTTCGTCATAATGACACCTCTCCAAACATCAATGGTACATATTGAAGTTTTTTGGGCATGGGTTGTAAGATGAATAGCCTTCAGGACTCCTAGACTTTAAATTTGGCATTCATATTTAAATCTGTACGAAATGAGTGTTACACATGTCACCAGGACTAAGTACACTATGAATTTTCACTTGGAGATATTTTTTGTCCAATTTATCTGTTTTTTTTCTTTTTTTCCCCAGTGACAATCAGAAACATCCAGTTAAGGAGGAAATAGAGTCACAAAATGTAGAAGACTTAAATTTTATTATATGACTTGTTTCATAAGTACCAGAGCTTAAACCTTAATTATGCCCCACCTCCTTGCTCCTTTTTTTGTATTATTCATTCCTTATTTATCTTCATTTTATTTAAGTGCCNTGTCCAATTAATCTGCTTCCCGCCCCCCCCTCCCGCCAGTGACAATCAGAAACATCCAGTTAAGGAGGAAATAGAGTCACAAAATGTAGAAGACTTAAATTTTATTATATGACTTGTTTCATAAGTACCAGAGCTTAAACCTTAATTATGCCCCACCTCCTTGCTCCTTTTTGTTATTATTCATTCCTTTTCCTGATTTATTTATCTTCATTTTATTTAGGTGCCTGACCCATAACCTGAACACAAATTGAAGGACAAGCCAGACATTTTTCCTTCTCTGTTACATATCAAAAGAGGAAAGGGGTGACTAGAAACAAGAAAAGTCTTAAGAGGACCCAATTAATTTACCTCATCCCTAAGTTTGCCTTCCTTTTTGCTTCCACATGACCTCAGAAGACAGGCAGTTGAGCTCAGCCAGACAATTATTCAGAGTGGGATGCAGTCAGCCTGACGTGATGCGAAGCACCTATATTAAGGTAATTGCCAACCATCCTCAGAGCCTCGGGGCTTGGTATGGTTGTCCTTACGTAGATGTGGTTTCAAATGCCAGAGTCAGACAGGACAGCTAAAGATTACAAGTAGCTCTGACACTACGCTTACGTGGTGGTGCATCCAGCCCCACGCTGGGCTGCACTGTGGTCTCAGAAATGCTCATTAGGCCTCAGCTTTGGCAAAAAGGACCCGCGTTAAGCTCCTCCTGAGCTTCTTTTAGAAACACTGTCGTCTCCCAGGAGCTTAAGCTGTCTAAGGAGTTCCTGGGTTCTTTTTACAAACAGCCTTGGAAATTTGTTTCTTGACTGAACAACAACTTCAGTAAAATAACAATTTGGTTTTGAACTTTCACAGGAAGTTACTGATCCGAGTTATGGCCAGGATGGAAAATTACTATGACTAAAGCCAACACTCTTGCAGCCCTATAAACAGTGGTCCTAAGTGAGGCCATTTGAGCTTTTCTGGACCACAGCAGGCTGTGATCAGGAATCCTGTTCTGAGTGGGGCCTCAGAGCCAGAGGACTGTCAAGTTTGTGAAACCTTGAAGAATTGTCAAATGACGGTGACGGATCCTAGGCTGATAACCACACTCCCCAGGCTCAGCTCTTTGCATTTTTAGAAGATGTGAAGGTATCCAGCTTCACTGAATTCGAGGGGAATTTTTCACAGATACATACCTTTTACATACTCCTTAAGGTCTTTGTGTGTATATGAATGTATTATAGCAAATGTACTTGCAATTTGGGTCTCTTAGATTCTTAAGTTCATTAGATTCCTAAGTAAGTTGGGCCTATAAGTGAGCTTGTAAAAGCAGTCATGTTAATAGTAAATTTTGTAGAATATTTTGTTAATTTTTTAAAATTAGGTTATTAATTAAGTGCTGTTATGTTAAAGTGCAGTTGAAACTTTTAGGCCTAAACCTTTAATGAAGTCTGTGGCTAAATTTGGCAAGGGGATCCATACTGAACTTTTTATCCTTGCCTCTTCTATCCTTATCCTTTTTCCATCCCTAGCTTCCACATAGATAATTTTAGGTGAATTTTAGTTCTAGTTTGATAGATTTTAGATTTTAGTCCAATTTTTTTCTGTGTGCTTTAAGCAACTAGTAAGTAGTAGAATGAACCTTGCCAACAACCTTGTTGTACTTTAATATTAAAAATGCTTTGGCCGTTCCTGGGATGGTCATTTTGTGAGGAACCTAAACCACTTATTCATGACAAATTACAGGAAAAATATGCCTTCAGGATAAGCAGCTGGAGGCCAGATGAGTTCTCTGAAGACATGTCAAATTGTTTCTCAGCTTCCAAATCTAGAAAGAAGCCTATCGTGTAGTCTTTTTTCCTCTACTGCACCAGAGGTGAAATTTGGCTGCCTAAAGCCTCTGCTTTAATCATTTTGTCTGCTCCAAAGCAACCTGCACAGCCTTTGGCTCATGTGGAGGAACATGGATATCCCATAGAGCCTTTGTCAAGCCTGCAAGTCCCAGGGAGATGTCTCACTTTCCACAAGGTATCTGAAAAGCCATTAGAAACTTATTTTTAGGTATTCTAATGGTGCCTCAGGGAGTCTAGAGAGACCGTACTCTTACCACAGGAATCTGTGCTGGGAGTCTAAAACTAGGTGTTACAAGTCCCATGAACTCAGTTCTGTTGTCAAGAGGTAACTTCATATCAATGTCATGCATAGGGTTCTTTTGAGATGCCTCTAAGCATCCCCACCAGCCTCTAGCAACTGTTCCAGGTGATCAGCAGTCTCTCCTGGGTTCTGTGTAGTGGTGGATATCTTCCAGAAATCCTAGGGCATCTAAAATACTCATGTAAGCAACTGAATCAAATATCTTTCTCCAATAAGACTGTGAGAAGCCACAATGTGCCAAGTATCTCAAAGGATGTCCTGTATATATCAAACTAGTGCCAAAAGCCATGCTTAAAATGGCAGAATGGTCTTAGTTATGGCCATTAATAAAGGACTTGAATTATGGAGGGCAAAACTGAATGACAGGTGAAACATACATGTTTGTGAAATACTGGTGGCTTAACATCTTTTCTTGTTCTGAATTAGAACTTAGAAGACTTTATGAAACAGACTGTGTAAAATAGTGTAAAAAAATACAGAATTATAAAAAACTACTTCCATGAAAATGACCAGAAGGTTCTTTGAAACACTTTGAGTCTACTGAACTGTGTACCGCTGGGGATTTCTTGGGTGTTTTTCTTAGGGTTTCTGGTGTAGTTCAGAGTTCAGCTGCTTTCACTGTCACGGCTCCTCCTGGGAGATGTAGCTGTAATGCTTTTTATTCCCATCATGTTAACTTTTCCAGACTACCTGACAGGTATTGTGCTTTATTTTTCGTAGAATCTGCTGAACCTAGTGTGCAAAGTTCTGCTTGAAAATGGTAACTTGCTCATGCATATTTTTTCGTAATTAAATCTGTAAGTTAATATGTAGAGTAATACTTAGAAAAAATCTCCAGTGCATAAAAATCCTGACAGGTATGCAATAAGGAAGTGAATGGGGAAAGAAAAGAACCTGGTTACATTTTAAAGTGACCTCCAGTGACACAATTAAATGTACATTTATTTACGGTAAATAAAAGGGAAAGAATGACTAGTTAAATACTCCCCTAAAGATTGTTCAACTAATTCTGTCATGGATAATATTCATCCCTACATTGTCTTCATAGAGAGAAGAAAACAAAGTCTTTGACTGCATCCTCACTTTTCCTAAATTCATGCAATGAAAGACATTTGCCTTTTACACCAGCACAATCAGTTGGTAATCACAAGATCTGGCAATCTTCTGGACTACTAGTCAGATGCCATGCCCTGTGCAGTGTTCCAAATCAGGAGAAACTCTGTTTTCCATGGCCAATATCAGTCATGCAGATCTTGGAAGAAGTGGCTAAATAACAAAGAAAAAGAGGAATGTGTGCTTAAAGTGCTGCATTTGAAAATTGCTTATATCAAGCCTCTGTTTCTTTTCCCAAAAGCAGCTACAAATCCCTATTCCATTTTTTCCCATTTCTCAGAAGACTTCTTAGTTAGAGTGAGGACGTCATTCATCTTGCCCAGTTAAGAACAGGTGGTTTAGGATTTTCTAAGGTTAATGTGCTTCTGTGACTTCTTAAAGAAGAATATAGACCATGTATTCAGAAAACATGGAAAAACTTCGGGTAAGCATAGTTCCATAAAAGCCAGAATACAACAGCTGGCATGTCATCTTAAAGAATTCAAAATGAAATTTCCACTGTAACCCACCCTTTTGACTTCGGTGTGACCAAGTAGGTAAAGTCCTACTGCAGATAATATATAGTTTTCCCAGGCAAAGATTTCTGCCCCTTTGAATTTCAAGTCATGCTCTTTCACTAGTGAAAATAATAGTACAAGGTCTGTGTTACTATGACAAGTGAAGAAAAAAAATTGATAAGGATTTGTAATAACCTAAAAGAAATTTCATACATCACTGAAGACACAGAAAACTGAAAATAAAAGAGATTGGGGTTATATTTCTTTTTAATAATGTCAGTCAAAAATGTTCCAGTCAGTGGTCTGAACACCATGGATGAGGACAGATTTACCACTTCATTTCACTGAATAACAATTTCAAAGCCTAGCACAATCTTGGTAAGAGGAGATGGTGAAGCCTAGACTTACTGTCAACAAATCACAGTTGACAAATAATGCATTTTGATAAAATAGCTGCATGATCCTTGAACTGGAATATCTAAATGAGACAAAAGGTTTTAGAGGAAGGATGAAAGGAATTTGTATTGAACCAATGACACCAAATAGACTCATGTGCAGTTTTGCTGTCACAAAAGAAATGGTGCAAAGCTGGGTGATACTTACAGCCTTGTAAACTCTGTGTAATGGGCATAGTAGTAAACTCTGTTAGAATAGATGTGGGTAGACTTTTGACTTGAAAAAAAAAGAAGGACAAGAGTATAATCAACACTGTAACCTCTCTGAATGCTCAAATGGTTGCTCAGAAATTAATCAGAGTACTGCTCAGATTGTGATATGGGTCCAACTTTTTTTTTTTTTTTGTTATTCAGGGCAAGGTTTTACAAGTAGCTTATGCAAAAGTATGAAGCTTATGTTACCACTGAAACAGGACCCTGGTTTCCATCACCCCTACACTTAATCATATCTGCCCCACACCATGCAGACAGGTGTCAATCAGTTCTGCTCAGTTCCTTGATCATGTTCACAAGTCCTACAACAGTATGACCCTCTGTGCCATGGGTCTGCCCCTGGATTTCATACACTGAACAGCTTTGTGATTGTTGGTGGGGATAAAAGAGGGAATGTGGGAATGCAGAATCCTCACAGTGGTCTCAAACAGTGAAACTACACTTTATCTCAGCATTAATTTCTCATCAGCAATTGTATGCAGCAGCAACACAGAGATATTCCACATTTGGATTCTTAACATTATGCTGGATTTGATTGCTTTTCTTCCTCTGAATACTCTTTCTGTTTACAGACTGAACAAAGAAAACTTACAAAGAGGGAGATAACAAATATACAAATTGACAAAGGCATTTTATATTAGATTTCTGAACTTCTGAGATTTTATAAACATTTCCATAAAAAAGGGGAATGCCTAAGTATTTGTGAATTAAAACCACTATGGCAGAGCAGAATGAATGCCATTTTATTTCTTTGTGTTCATTTATTTCTTCACTCTTCTTATTTTTCACATTGTCTTTACTGTTTATGTTACACAAATATGCTCTGCAGAAATGTGAATTGACTAACAAAAGTAGTTAGTGGCAATAGGGATGAAGTTTGACAACAGCTGTAGGCTACAAGTATAAATGAAAAAGAAGCATGGGAACACAATTCCAAAAAAAAAAAAAAAATAGAATTTAAGAAAGAATATGCTATGGACATTGTTGTGTCCTCAATCAACATATTGTACAGATCTGATAAGGTAGAATGTCAAAAGCATGCACTGGGTATCACTGGAATTTACATGGAAATGCTACAACAAGACATAGATACCTATGGAATTAAAAATACAGTACATAAAAATAAATTACTTTATTATTGACATTTGGAGTCGTTCTCTCAACACTGTTGCAGAGCTTGCACAGTATTTGTTGAGTGATTCTAACCTTAAATGGAATTCAGAGAGCCATTTGTACAGGAAAAAAAAATATTGTGAGGTTTGGAATGCTATACCCTTCTTAAATGTAAATAGAGTGTAAGATAGCACAACAAAGTCTTTCACTGTACCAATGAGAACCAGAGCTTCCGTCTGTGAACAACAAAGAAATTTTTAAAATATCTCCCAATGGCACAAGATAAAATACATTTTTATTAATATTTTAATTCTGTTTTTCATCTGTTTTGAATTCATAGAAATATAAATTTGAGAGTGTCTGAAGCCAGTAGAGCTACTCCATTGTGAGACCAGCTTGAATTTTGTCATAACTCATTTTAACTTTTATTTCCTCATTTCATTCATTTACCTTCAGTAACTTTCCTTGGCTTGACAGGACTTAAGTCAACTGTGCTGGCTTTGTTACAATAAAGTAACTGACTTTCAGATGTTCAAGGAAATCTTGCCCCATCAACACCTTCCCATCTATGGATGTGCATGCACAGACATGTATATAGGCAAGAGATGTAGCTGTGAAATGAAGCTGAGAGATCAATGTGGTTCACTTTAAAGTTTCATATTATTCCCAACAGTCATGTAAGTACCTGGTGAGATTAAGTGTGAAGGTTCATCCCAAAGGTTAGCATCCTAAAAATAACCTTTGAAAGGCCGAACAGTTGTAACAACAGAGAAAACTGTCCCTGGCTGTGCCAGAGCACAGTGGTCTTTTTGAAAGCTAAAGACAGCCCCACTGACCATGGCAGCCAGCTGCATCAGGTCCTGGGCTTGGAGAGAGGGCAGCCCCAGAGGTGGCCACAGGCAGCAGCAGTATCACAGGTGCTAAAAAAAAATTAAATTAAAACCTTCTTTGTTAACATTCTTGCTTAAAAGTCAGTCTCTTAAAAGGATCTGTTTAACATGAAAATAGCGAAAAGCGGTTGTGGTACACCTGGAAAAAGATAGCAGACAGGGTTTATTTTTTGAAATGAGAAGGAAATGCAGAGAGCTGCATTAGACCCTCTGTCAGAGAACTAGTCCTCAGGATAGCCTCAGGCACTGGCAGTAGAGCAAACAGCAATGGGTGAGGAGTGTGGGGGTATGTGCTTTGAGGGAGTCATGCCTAGTAATGGTGACCCCCAGAGAGGCTAATAAGACCAGGTGAAGAGAGAAAAAAAGGGGGGGAAAAAATTAAACCCAGAAATCCTTTCTATTGTTGTGAGAGAGCAAAGGAGTGCTGGAGGCACATCATGCATTATGCAAGTGACCACAGCTGCCCAGCTCCTCCAGAGCCTCAGTGTGGTTAGCACCAGTGCAACTAATGATGCCAAATGTATAATGAGTGGGTGAGGGACCAGGAGCAGGCTTAGTCACTGAGAGATCTAAAGTACTACTGAGCTTTTCTACAGAAACAAAAGGGTAACCAGAGAAGGACCTCCACGCATACCAAAAGACACAAAGCTGCTCCTGGAACTCTCATCCAGGAGCTGCAGGACACTGTTCCCTGTTGGATCTGAGCCCTGATGTGAACTGAGCAGTGTTGGGGGATCCAGAGAGGGCCAGGTGTGGGAGTGATGTCAGGGCAGTGGGGGAGTGGGTGCCCAATGCATGGTGACATAAAGGAATGATATTTCTGAAGGGCAGTCACGGGGTGTAGAGGAGGGCTCCACCTGGTCCTGAAAATGTGTTTGAGGCGCTGCATTGATCTGCATGGCCCAGTGGACTACTCCAGTTCTTCATTTCTTCTCCTGCCCAGGCTCATAAATCCTCACCTGCAGCGGGCGGAAGGGCCCCAACATTAGCATGCTGCTCCTCATCCTAATTCCCAAAAACATGATGGATTTTCTTTTGTTCCTGTGCTCTCCAAAGCATTCTGGCAGGACAACAAGGCATCAGTGTTTAATTCCACAAGCACTTGAAAGACCTAACTGGTACTACAAAAAGTGACAGACAGAAGTCTGCTTTTGACAGACAGAAGTCTGCTTTGCTATCAGTAACAACAGGATTTTCCCAAGGTAAATAGTAATCTGCTAGCAGACATTCACCTTATCTGCAACTGGTGATATAGCTCAAGAATGATGCCTTCTGTGTTATCTTCTTTTTCCATATAAATGCTGAAAATGCATTATGACAAACATGTTCTCTTTGCAAAAAAATGCTTTAGATTGAGAATTTTCTTTTCCACAGCTTTAAAGGCACGACAGATCAACAACCAGTACATAAGTGGGATGATTTGGGGAGAAAAGGTCAGAGCAACAGCAGCTCTAACACGGTCCAATTTCTCCATTTGTCACAGCTTGCCACTCTAGAGTACTTCTCTGCTCTATTGTCTGTTTTAGCAGCCCCTCAAGATCCCATGATGTAAAAAAATCTGCAGATGACAACTAGCCATTTCAGAGACAGCAGAGAAAAAAAGAATTTTTTCAACCCTTCAAACCAATTGCCTTTATAGATCTGATTTCTGTGGTGGTTGAAGTGGACTTGGTGCCTCAGAGCAAAGTAAACACATATGTTTGGGAAGGCACGTAAACTACTTGACACCAAATCACCTTGTGCCACACAGTGAATATTTTTTCAGCCTTACAGACTTGTGATGCGTGTGAAGAGCTGGCTTTCACATGTCTCTTTGAGATGCAGCTGGTGGTGTGGTGGTACGTGTGACCTCAGACATCTGGACTAGCTGTCAGCCAGAACCATTAGAGTTTGCAGCACCGTACTGAGGCACTTTCACATCAGATGGAGAAGAAAATATTCTCAGATATTGGCTCCCTCCCAAAACCAGTACTTCCCTTGGATCACACCTCATGCAAAGCTCTGTATGAACTGAAGAGAAAGATGGGTTATTGGCATATTTTGCACAGGCAGTCTGTTGGCTTTATTGTAAGTGACGACAGCTCCAGCCTGGAGGAGGCATGACTGCATGTTGCTTTGTGCATATATATACTATTTCGCCTGCTGTTTCAATTTGATTTTGTATTTTCTCATTGAAAAAGATAAGACAGATAAAAACCATCTGACTTCTATAGCAAAAAAAGCATACGCTAGTTGCAGGTATTCCTGCAAAAAAAAAAAAAAAATATAAGTGTACACATACAGCGAAAAAGAAACGCAGTTCTCATATATGGTAGCAAATCAAATTACATTTGAAGGTAAAATCTATTTAATCCCTCTTTCATCCACAGTTGCTGCAAAAATAAACCACAAATTGGTGCTAACACTGAACAACATCACTGAGACTGTTCTACAAAGTGTCCTCATTAGAAATTTGCATCCAGATCCTGTAGGGTTTTGGAGGAATTGCTGCAGTATCAAGACAGAACTATCAGTTGTCAAGTAATTCTTTATGATAAAATTCTCAGATACCTGCTGACTTTAATCAAGCAGAGACCAATATCCCAAGTTGGGAGGTAGCTCCAGTGGTGCTGCTGAGCAGCAGTGAGGGATTCCCAATGAGAAGGAATGGGAAAGTTAAGTAAGGTGTCAGGCAGGACCCTTGTAGGTGGATGGAGCAGCCCATGGGACTTGTGGTGTCTGGCTCATCAATGTGCCCCAGCAGGAAGAGAAATTAAGAAAAAGAGGAACATGGAGCATGAATGCAATAAAATGCTGTTTACTTCCTGCTTAGGGACTATATTTGGACTCTGTGATTTGGGCAGACAAATGCATCAGGGACTACAGAAGCAACCAACCCAGCCAAGACCCCCTAATCAACAGTGCAACTGTCTCTAAAATTGCTCTAAGAGATTGTACTAGAAAGGGATCTTTCCCACCTCAGGTGAGTGCTGTCACTCCAGACAATTTGCTATCCTTTAAAAACCCTCTCTTACTTTTCCTGTTTTTTTTTTTTTTTTTTTTTTTCTTTTTTTTTTTTTTTTTTTTGTGCATTTGTTTATGGCTTTTATTGGCTCAGTTTTATTCAGCATCACAAAAAAAAAAAAAAAAATCAGATTTCAAAACTTCAAAAAGTTTTGGTTTCTATCCTTGCTGAAATCCAGTGCCAAATTCCATTTTCTGCCACAGGTTGACTAACTCACAGTGAAGAATAGAAGTAGAAATGTGACATTATATTGGGAGGAGTAAGATATGATGGAAGAGTTTTAATTTCTTAGTTCAGGGGATCCATGTTAGAAGTACATTGAGGCCACTATTAGCAGCTCTTCTTTCCAATAGTTTGTTCTGGAGTAGGGATCCCTCTGTCCAGAACCAGAAGCATAGTTTGCTGCCATTTGGGCTGATGGCATGGCATAATTAGTTGGCACATATGAAAAAGCTTTTGCTCGGGTGGTGAGCTGTTCTGTCAGCCAGCTACATATAGAGAGAGCTGGTACCAAAGGTTCCTTGCTATTGACATAAACACACTAACATAATCTGGCTGTTGTCAGAAGAGATAATGTCAATGACAATGTCAAATCTATTTTGTCATGCATTATAGTGTAGGCCTCATGACTGTTTTTTTGCTGGCAATATCACTTAGCAGCAAGAAGAATACATGAGAGAATGACAACAACAGTCATCTCTGGCAAGAAAAGTGGCTTTAAAAACGTTCTTAAGGCAATGTACATTCAGAGGGATTATTCTATAATGCCAACAATTTGCTTGCAAGCACACTGTGATGATGACTCTCACGGTGAAGAATAGCTTTGCTGCGTGCCCTTCTTCGGCAGTGTGAGAAGGATCTATGCAGGTCATGGATAATTACCACTAACCCCACTGGGTGTCCACTACCAGCAATTCCAGCTGCACCCATGTGCACCCATGTGCACAGGCTGTAACATAACACACAGCAGAAAAAAATACCATTGGCTTTTTATAAGTCATTTACTTTGTGTGACAGATGTCCAAGGTTTTAAATAAGTGCACAGTGAAAACAGAAAATGGAAACAGCCTGGATGACTTCATAAGAGGTTACAGGATGAAGCACTTTATTTCCTTTGATGCCAATGTATGTGAGCATATTAAGTATATTTCATAAAGGGCTAAATGTTAGCATATTGTTGTCCAGTAGGGACATCAATTGCCAGTAAAACGTGCCTACAACCAAAGCATGCGAAGATAATTATGATTGACTGGACAACTCCTGCTGTAATGAAGCTAAAAAAAATTCAAGTTGTCTTGGAGACAAATAGCAGAAATGTACTAAAAAAAGTTGAAAATAAGGGGAAAGTATCGAAATACTGATAATCCATAGGGTGATACTAAAAAATCCACTAAGAATCCATGGAGTGGATTTCCCATGCACAGAAGCCATTACCTCAGTTTGCCAGCATTTTGGAATTCCAGATTCAGCACCAATGGGCACATCTGCATGGGGGAACACACAGCCCCAGCCCAGTCTGTACACGATAATACTGGCCTGAATGTTCGGAGAGCATGTTTGCACAGTCCCAGGTCCAGCCTACAAAACCTTAACTTGCCTTTTCAGCAGGGTGTGTTAGCTCAGGCACAGCACAGCACTCCAGGATCAGCTCTGAGCACGGTCACAGTTAACTCAAATCTCTCTGCATGTACTCATTTAGACATTTCCTCATAGTTCTCAAACACATTTTTGCTGTGTTTGCCAAATTCCCAGTGGCAACAGTTTTGACAGTCACAGTCAAAATGCAACTGTGTAATAATAAGTTTTCTTGTGGCAGTTGCTCGTGAAGTCCTTGGTGACTGCACATAGACACCAAGAGACGTTGTGAAGTGCTGCTTTAAGAGCGGTGTGACTTTGGTAAAATCTTTCTGGGTGTTAATCAATAAAATCATATTACAAAGTTTTGGAAGCCTACTACAGAGACAAGAATTATGTTTTCCGGTGTTCATTTTCTTTCTTGCGAAAGATTGGGAAATTAATTTCCAAGACCCTCCAAGAAGAGACCACATAAACAAATTTAATGATTGTGTCTTAGAATAATTAAGAGGCCTGGTCAAGACAGGTTGATGTTTCCTCACCGTGAAATTCTCCGTTGCCAGAAAAAAGGTAAAAGCAATGGAAGATGAGAAAAGCTTAAGTGTAAGCCTTGTTTTTTTGTACTTTTATTGTTTGTTTGGTTTGTTTTTGTTAAGTGGATGGAAAGAATGGTTGCCACCATAGCAGAGATAAGATGTTGTTACATATGCACAGCTGTGGATTGCAATGAATGCTTTACATGTCATAACTCTAGTCCTAACTTGGACCTGAGAGTCTCTCCTTATATATACAGCAAGCCATAATCTGTGCAATTAGCTGAAAACATTGTGTCAGCTTGATCTTTCCTTCTGCTTCCTCAGTTGCTGCCCGTTCCTTCATCTTCATCAGGCAGTACTTGTTTATCTCACCTAACTTTTGAAAAATGTCTTAGACTTATTTTTGACTATTTTAATCTCATCAGTTAGCTCCCATTCAAGAGCTTTTTGGATGAAGAAGCAATCACTGTGCTTTTTTTAAATTTTTGCTAAGTCCCGCAGAAGATTTCCCAATAAATCTATTAGACTGTTTTTGTCTTCCCCTCTGTCCATGTCATCCTGAGATGGCACAGGTGTGCACTGCCTCTAGAGGTGCAGCCACTTTGTACAAAAAAGCCACCTGTTCCAGTGCTGGAAATGAGCAAATTGTTTTACATGTTTACATCAAAACTATAAATGGAATAGGACAAACCCTGATGCCTAGCACTGCTTTGTTATACAATTTTGCTTCTTGGGGGGTGTAGATCAATGTAATGAGGCACTCCAGTAAAGTTCTACAAAGTGGTCATGCTGATACAGCTACTCTGATAAATAATGATGGGACCAGGCAAATTCTTCACACCTGAAAATTGCTCTTTTGCATCTGGGTTTTGCTTTGGACCACCCTGAGCCAGTCTCTAGAAATCAGTGCTCAGGTACAGGTAGGCAAGTACTTCAGTGCAAGGACCAATTCCAAAAGCCAGTATCGATGAGCCTGAACAAGATCTGTCTCACTCCATTCTGCACAGTCCTAATGATCCCAGAAGGATCTTCATTCTCACAAACACCCACGTTTCCATTTCAATGCAGGCAACAAAAGCCTCAGGTTCTTATTGATGGGCTACAACAGGACATTTACGTTATTTCTGAACCTAGAGCTGAGAAAAAAATACATGCAGTAATACTTCTATCCCAGACCCCAGAGCAGTTTCTGTGATACTCATGACAAAGTTCCATTCCAATTACTCTGGTATAACTCTTCTCTGGGGTTCTGTTGTTATGCAACCTCCACATGGCTGAAATGTTCTAGAGGGCCTCTCTACTCTACTGCTTGACCACAGAGTGATGACCCATTCACTGGAGTGAATGTGACCCTTGTAGGGTCTGCAAACAGGGACTCAGGGCCATCTTTTGATGTCCTCCTCTATCGCTATTGATTTAATAAAGGAGGTCGAGAGCAACTCTTTACCTAAAGCAAGCAGCTCTTATTCCTGTTCGGAGCTATAAATCTGCCTTACTGCTGATGTGAATGATAAGCTCTTATCACCTCTAAACCCTGCACTCACAATTAATCTTTCCTATATTACAGCTGGCTCATTCAGCGTACCTATCTTTTGGTTTTGGGGATGGTAAGATTGTTGTTTTGAACACAATGTAGCAATGTGGAAGGAGGGAAATATGTTAGAAAAAACTACAGAAAGACAGGGAGACTGGTAAAGAAAAACATGTACCAAACACTCAAGGATTTAGGACAGCAGCATTTTTGGAGGCTGAAAATGTTTTCTCTTTCATTATAATTCTGACCCTATTCAGTGGCATTTTTTTTGTGTTTTCTCATCTAGACTGTGTCAGGTTATTTTTAATTGTGTAATTTTACAGCAGCTTGCAAATATAAAACTTTCATTTTTTATTAAGAAGCTCTTTTCAGTTGATCTTCTAGAATAGAAAATGAAATTTCTATGTGAGCCAGCCACTAGAGAGTCTGAGTGAAGCAATATCTGGGTTAACAGACTGTTTTAAACCCATACTCTCAGGACCTTTCTCCTTCCCTTCAGCATTTTCAGTCTGCCTGCCTCTTCTTGCCTGCTTATTTCATCACTGTTCAGGCCAATTGTGATCTACTTGAAAAGGTAGGATGGAAGCATGAAAGAATGGCTTTTCACACCAAGTGAACATTCCAAATAATCTGACAAGAACAGAAATGTATTGGAGAACAGCACCCAGGGCAGGACTGGAGGAATGGTGATTGGATCAAGGCACATTGCACAGGACAAATAATGAGCACACTAGCAAACAACTAACTTTTATCTCATTAGTTGCCCTTGAGGTAGCTGTATTGCTTTGATCTTAATTTGCAACAGCAATAGCAAAAATAAAGTGAAATATTTAATCTTTGAAGTGCAGTAGCCCCATATTTACTCACATTTATCGGCCTCAAAGGTACACAACTAGTGTGTACATGATTTGGACAGTCTCTATGCAGTCTGTGTGTGGCATAAAGGTCTAGGGACAATTTGCAGAGCTGAAAAATAAAAAAAAGGTTTTTTAGAAGCAAAACTTTGTATGCACATTGCATAAGAAAATTTTCATAGATTGTTCTCTGTGCTGAAACCTCCAGACTTCCATTTGCAAGCTTGCAAACTTATGTTATAAAACACTCAGGACCTGAGTCAGTGCTGTGAAATGCCTTTGATATCAGTAGCCTCTAATATTCCTCCCAGCAGGAATGCTAAAGTTCACTGCCAATTGCTTGGAGGTAGGCTGATGGTGTCCAAACTAAAGGAATGAAGAAAGAACATTTTATGCCTGAAAAGTGCTAACATGTCCAGTCAAAAAGAAATCCACGTTACAACACCCTCAGGGCTCTGAAATAGCACTTGTGACAACATTGCATTGTATTCTGATGTACCGTGGTCTAACTCTTATCTGAAGAACAGGCATTTTGGACTCCACAGAGACAGAATGTGGTGCTTTGTAATAAAATAATGATAGGCTGAAGCCATACAAGACTGGGCAAAGATCATCAGTTTCACTCAGAACTTTAGGCTAAATTATCAACCACAGCACAAATAACAGAAAATCTCTTCAGCTCAATTATGTGGCTTAGTCTGGGAGATCAATACCTCCAATTCATAGTCCATATTTAACTGTCTTGTGATGGGTGCAACAGTGTCCCTCTCTTGCAAGATAATCAAGATAATTTTGGAAAGCACTTAAGGAGCCATGTGTCAGTGTTTTGATGTTAAATCCATTTAATCAGTAAATGTTGTATATCAGTTTTACTAAAATATTTCTACACTTAAGGCACTGGAAAATGTAAGTTGTAAAAAAAAAAAAAAACACACCTGCATTTTTTCAGGAGAAAAAAGCAAATATTTTGATTTGTGGCTACAATATTACAGAATATGATACTTAAGTAGATTTTTTTTAGTTATGATTTTTTTTCCAGATTAATAGGCTGATCACATCAAACTAGTCTTCTGCTCTACATTAATCTAATCAAAGTCGGTTTTTTTTCATTTCAGTATTATTCTGGCATTGAAAAATGCAACTGAGTTGTCAAGACAGTTTACTTGAAAACCAGAAACGGTATCATGAGAAGGCACAATCTCTTTTTAACCTAGTGGAGTTAACCATGTGATAAAAATGCCATATTGAGATCCTAGAAATTGGAAATTCTCTTCCAGAGGCTACATGTGGCTGAGTAAATCATTTAGTGGATAACTCAACCATGAGAAATAATACAAGCCCAGTCTTACTTAGCATATCAGCTTTTTATATGTATTCCTGATAATACCTGCTTATGGTGAAGAGGAAAACACATTTGTGGTATCAACCCATCTGAGGCCATACAGTTTAATTGAATGTAAGCTGGAGTCCATTCTTGCTTAAGAGGTGCCAGTGCGAGCCACACACTGCATTTCTAGGGACCCATCAGTGCTGCAAAACCAAGAGTCCCTGACACTCTAGGTGAAGACACTAAATCTGGCCAGATAACTCAGATCCTAGCAGTGTCCTAAAGTATTTGTGCCACTCCTTCTGCTGCACAAAATGAAAATAGTAAAATTCACTGTGGGACCCCAGACGGAATTTGCAAGGGTGGAATTTGGGGAAACAAAGCTGATACTCTCATCTATCATATTTGTGTTGGTAATCATTGAGAAAATATGGAACTACTGTTATGGGCTTAGAGTTCAGAGTAAGCCAGCATTGCAAATGTGAGTGAGCTGAGCTGTGTAGGGTCCATTAAATGCTTTGATGTCCACAGAAGCAAGGTGCAGCAAACACTCACAGTTACCTCTACCAGAGTGTTAAAGTTGCTGAGCTCTAGCTCCTGCTGGGGAGATGTGCTGAGCATTGCACAAAAGCCACAGTGGAGGAACACGGCTGTGTTCAAGAGCAGAGTGGGGAAATTTGGCAGTGAAAGCATCTTGTCTGGAAGACAGATGCACTGCAAAATTCCGGCACATGTGTCCAGGTGGGCAGCTCTTGCTGGACCCTCCACATGGTGGACCCTCTTCTCCACTTTAAATAGGGACATACTTTGCCCTGAAGGAATGCATCACAGAAAAGCTGATGAAATAACCATGACAGATTTTACTGTGATAAAGGATGGCCTGGCCAATTTTGTGCCATGCTTCCTTTCATACAAGAAATATAGTTCTTGCATTAATTCTTTGGAGTCATTGGGTAGTGTAAAGAGATCAGGTTCCTGAGGTAAAGGCAAAAACATGGCTGAGATTGTGAACTTCACAGCTACATTCACAGGCAGCCTTCCACTGTCAGGTGTCCTGTTCTCTGAAAGTCATTGGCTATGGGCCAAAACAGGCATAAGTAAATTAAAGTTCACTCATTAACCTATAGCAATGTAGATAATGTTACACCATGACAAAAACAGTTTCAGAGATTAGTCTCAAGCCTTTTGGGTAAAGACACAAGAAGACCCAAATACATTCACTCACTTCCACATTTTCATGCTGAAGAGCATGTCAGAAACATGCAGTTTATCTCAACCCACAGAAATCTATCCATAAGGCATGTGCAGAAACACATCCCAACACAGTGACTAATCATGCACCAACAGCACTGTTTTCTTAGTCACTTGGCAGCTTGGAAGATACATTTAGAACTGATTTGACAATTGAAAGTGGATATTTGAATGCCTTAAATCAACCTTTTCCTAATTATTTATTTGCAGACTCATGAAAATTTGCTTCCATGCTGCAATTATTCAAAATGATTCACATTTTTTTCCTTGTATGCATATGTGGGTTTATGGCTATATTGAGAGGTGTAAAACACAATATTCAATATCTATACGTGACAACTGATTATATAAGTAACATGGTTCTGTCTCATTTCCCTCACTCACTGAGTGTAACAGTTGACATTTGCACTGGAAGAAGCTGGTGCAGGGCTGAACCCCTCAGGGGAGAGTGGTGATTTAGGGATAGGTTGTAGCTAAAAGAAATCATAACTACTTTAAGCACTTATAAATGCATCACTTTCAAACTACATAAGACATCACTTAGTCAGGTTCCTAAAAAATCCACAACCTCCTACACTCTTTATTGGTATAAGTGCAGAGTTTGAACTTAATTTTGGCTCGCACTACTCATACAAATGAATCATCTGTGGAAGTGCTTGGTGCACTGACAAAAAACCATCAAAACTTGATACTTCTTCTTTGGGTCCAGAAGGTTTGAAAGATCTGATACTGGCCTCCATACTGGTGTTTCTAAACTTCCCACTGCTGCTCTTGAGACCACCAGTATGTCCTAGGCAACAGCAAGGGAGCACTTAATCTAGTGTATAACACAGGACAGGCATCTGCTATGCTTTTTTTAGTGTTGCCATTTAAGCAGATTATTAGCATCAGCCTTATGTAGGGACATAACTGGAACCCAAAGGATGGGACTGTGGAAAGAACGACACAGAGCTGAACAGAAGCAAGGAGCCGAGGAGCTGCCCCAGTTGGCCTCATTACCTTCTCCAGGCAGTCCCTGACTCTTGCACAGTGCTGCCAAGGGTTAAGTTGAAGTTCATATAATTTGACAGAACTTATATAACGTCCTCTTTTCCTCCATTTTCTTTTACAGATAGATTGTTCTAATACACTCCATATATAATGTAAGTTTATCTCTCTTTATTTTGGCAGGATATTGCAACCTTTGAACTGAAATATCCACAGCCTGCTATCATAACAGAGCTTCTGACATATCAGTATAACCCAGCTTGGCAGGCATCCCTGCAAATACTATTAAAAGTTTGATTGCTGAAAAAATGCAGCTATTCCCTACCTTAAACTCTTCTAAAGGATCAGGGCTCCTGAATACCATGAGGAAAGAAACTGCCATGAGCATATGAAGGCTGTTGAGGTTGTATTTTGAGGCTACATCTCCTTGCTATATCCTAAGGAACGAGAGAAGGGGTGGGGATGAGGAATGGCTCTGGGTGAAATAAATTGATAGAGTAATGGAGAGACACCAAACTAAAAGCAGAACTGGTCACTGATGGTGTTAAGATAACATAGGATCTGTGCAATTCTTCATTGGAAGAGACACAAACTCATAAGAAGAGAAACAAATCAGGAAGACAGGATATTGCCTGGAAAGATCACCCAGGGGACGGTGAGAGCCACATGTGAAATCAAAGGATGGGTAAGGGATGGTTTCTGTTAGAATAAGTTGTTGCTATAAGGAAAAGCTGATGGTAGCTTAACCAGACATACATGAGATAGAAAAATTAATGTGTCCTGAGACCAGTGGATTTGATCAGCAACTACAACAAGGAAGAATCTAGGGCAAGATTTATAATCCATGCTGGATGCCATGTTACTGCAATGAAGTATGCTCAGTATGTACACTAGCTAGTCTACACACCTTGGACATCCTATAGATCTTGAATATTTAACTTGAGTATTACAAGTATGTTTCTATTTATAGGGAGCCAGGGTCTTGGTAGCATACATCACACCACATCATGGACACTCTTCTGGCAAAGATGCAAGACTGAACCTCGCCTCCTGATTTCCACATTTATGCCTTAGCTGTGGTAGCAAATATCTTAATAATTTCAAATGGACACAACATCTGGAAATAGGAGATGTGATGCTAAGCAGTAAGACCAAGTGAGTTGCAAAGCATTGTGAGTAATAGTGATAGAAACAGGTTAGGAAGGCTCTGAACATGTTGATCAGCCATTCACTGTGACTTGGGAAGGCATGGCTAAAACATGTGACTGTATGTTCTTTACAGCCTTTGACTGTCTCACGTGCAGATTGACTTGAGTCACACTGGCTTTATGGGTCCTCTCCAAAACTCTGCAGTTCAGTCACTCCTGTACTGATTGTTCCAAAGTCTCTTTTACTGGTGCTGGTTTCTGGTTGCCGACTGATCTAAGTGGGCTTGGTATCAGAAGGCAATTATCCTTTCAAAGCTGCCACCAGCAGCTGCTAACAGTGATCCCAAACAACCTTCTAGAGCACAGTTGAGTAATTTTTTTTCTGCTAGTTTAACTAAGTGGGGAACAAATAAACCAGCACTGAGGGTTACCCACACCTGAGTTTATTTTCTAGGCTTTACTACATTTTGTTTGGTTAGGCTTTTGATAATGTTTTGAACGATCTCTTACAGTTATTATCTCACAGTCACCCCATGTTGCCTTCCCCTGGTTTCTTTGTTCCCCTGCATTGCTTTCCCCCAGGTCTCTTTGCTCTCCACTTCTCCTCTCTAGAAAGATTTTAAAACAGATAAGTGTCCTCTGATCTCAAGCCATAGAAGTGGGACAATAAGCTTGTTAACCTAAGCCTGAACCAGGCAGGTAGGCACTTTGAGATTAATAGCCTACCCACTGTTCTCTGAAGGACTCTTGGTATTTGCCCTGGAGATATCTTATCTCTATCACTGAGCAAGCAGGAAATGAAACATAGATTCATAAAGTTTAAGCCCAGAAGGGACCATTAGAAGCACTATTCTCATCTTATATATCAGAGGCCCTTTAATTTCACCCATTTATCCTGGGTGATATTGTAGTGAGTTCAATAACTTCTATTTGAGCAAAGGAAATGCTCCTCCTAAGAGATGCTCCAGATTTAAATACAGGCACTCAAACAAAAAAAATATCAAGCACATAAACGGAGACAGGTAAAACCAATACAGATGTCTCCCTCATTCTCTGTGTCTGCCTCTGTTTTGATACAGACCTGACATGTTTTAGTATGTCTGCATGAGTCACTTTAAAATGCACCCATCCCCAGCATAAGAGATCCTGGAAGTTAACACATGTTTAGCCCACTGATTAGACACCATAACAACCTTTTTAGGTAGGTTGCACATTATAGTATATCAATACAAAAATAGCACAACACCCTATGCAGGACTGTAAATGACATTGATTTGTAACTCTAGATTGACAAACGAGGGAGGGCTGCCCTGACAACTCAGTTTGCTACCTCTCTTCCCAGCTCAGTTTTTGCTCACATCTACTCTCTGTGTCTGAGACATATTGACTGCAGGGGAATCTTAGACAGAGCACTGATGATGGAAGACAGCCCCACATTATTACAGTGAGAGCCCTATAAGCTCGTAGTCCTTTTATTTAGCTGTGGACAGTAGGAGTAAGTCTAGGCAGCATCTAAGGAAAAGCTGAGGCCAGCAAGGAAGTAATTAAAGTAAGTGCAAAAGGTTAATGTACTCTATGATGCTTTGCAGCAGGACAGAGAATATACCAAGTCATCTTTAACCAAATTAACCAAACTGACTAGGAAAACTGATCCTATTTTCAAACATAAAACAATTAAATACAGCAACATCTTTGGACACTTGTAATATGTGCTGAGGCAAGGAAGATTTTTTTATCTCTATGTATTGCAGTTGTACACCCTTCTGAATGCATGATTATACCAGCACTCCTTGAGGGTGTTTGCAAGCAGTCATTGAAAATGGGGAGGTTTTGAATGATAACATACTCCCTGGTGGTGTATCATCTCAAAGAAGGAATGTAAATGTGGTTATAAAATTCTTCTTTTCTGAAGACATCACAACATTTAAAGTTGATTTTAGTTCAAGAGGTTGAGAAAGGTTGTATTTACATATCACTATTCACTTGGTGGATTTTATAAAAATGTTGGCCTCTAAAAGTTATGAACAGGGTCCTATCCAGGTCAGATAATTTCAGGACCATGTTACTTAGATTTATTTTTTGGTGGATGCAATCTGCAGTATGTTCGATTACAGGACATTTCAGTCTGGGGTATACTTGACAATAGAAGTCTAGAAGACCAGACCTAAGGAGATTTTGAGCAATCAGTTTCCATCAGCTTCTGAATTTGAAAAAGTGCCCATATGAAATCACTGAAGTCTGGTTTCTCACCCTCAGCATATTGTGTACCTCTGCCTCTGGAAGTCAAGACAAGTGTGCTATTATTCCTGTGAAATATCCTATTAATACCTGAATCATCTTTTTCCTACCCAAAAGAAACTATAAACCCCACAATTTCATGAAGGAAAGTGGTTAAGTCAATCTGAGCACCCAAGGAGAACCTTTTGCTGACACAGATCATGATGTCATGACAATGCTGATATAACCAAAGTTTTACTTTGTCTGTACAAATGCAACTGTTAGAAGAGGATTCTGAAGCGACCTTGAACTGATTCATGGGAAAGAACTAGGGAAGAACATGCCTGAAAATGTAAGGGAAATGAGGAGACTATAAAAATTACTTTTCAGTGTGATTCATTGAATTTTAAAAAGTTAAATTCTCTAAGTTCTCATTTAAAAATTGACCATAATTAAATTAAAAAAATTAATTATTAAACCCACAACGTTTTACTGGAATACATATGGATTGATTTCAGAACTATAGATTAGCACAAGGAGAGAATGTGAAGGACGTTGCACTAGGTTGACTCTGATAAACAGAGGTTTCTGGGATGTCACTAATTTTAAGCACCCCATCCAAGATTAAATCAGATGATAGTTTACAGTTCCTATTTTGTGATTTTTTTAGAGCAGTTCCTGCTGATAAGAATGTCTGCTAATCTAGCTCAGCAACCAGTCTATCAGTATTAATAACAATCAACAGACTAATTAATGCATGCCTGCTGTGTGTATTTCAACAATATAAATGTCTTGCTATGGAAAAGGTGCAAGATAGTAAGGTAATTTTTATATATGGGCTCTGTGTCCTTGTTGTCATAGACAGCTGGAATATCTTTTGGTCTTGGTGTTCAGGAAGCATAATTATCTTTTCAGTATTTTATACTGAATAAAGCAATTAATAATTTTCAAATATGTAACTGAATTTCAAATTTACCTTTTTACATCTATTGTTTTTTCTTAATTCTAGTATATATTGATAATATGTACTTTTTGAAAGCAAGAAACCTCACTCTTTTTATTTCTGCTAGTTTTATGCTCCAATATGGCTCCAATACGGCTGTTTTACACCAGCATAGCTGAGAACAGAATGAGATCCAGTGACAAAAGAAAAAAAAAAAATAGGAAAGTAAATTTCAGTTCTGCAGCCATCATCATAGAGAGTCCAGTAATTTAGAGAATCTCATCTTGCCCATGACAGCCTCTTTACTGCACAACAGAGAACCATTGAAGCTTTCACCTCATTGCCAGTGTTTGCATATGAGTGCAAATTCATATTTTCCTATGAATACGAAAGAATCAGTGGGATAATACCAGGTCTCAATTTGCCTTCCTACATATACATTTTATTCTTATTGCTTATTTAATATCATCATGTTTAGCAATAAAGGTCATAACATCTTTGGCAACACTGTCTTTACTAGTCAAATATGAGAAGCCAGATTATGTTTTGAAAAAATGTGTTTATATAAAAACCAATCAAGTCATTGAAGTTACTCCTTATTCTCCTGTAATGTCCCCACTGTAGTATCCAATAAGCATTATGGAGTCAGCCTGACTGAAAAGAAAGCAAAGATTTTCTGTTCAAATATATTAGTACATGGAGCCTTTTCCAGGTTTGGAAAATATTGCAGTCTCCTTTCCTTCACCAGCTGCATGATGCATGTTTACAGAAACCATTTAGGATGCCAGTACTCCTTTGAAAATCTAAACTTTTAATAGATGTCATTTGCTGGACATCCTAAGAGCAGTAAGCGCTGTCTGTAATGATCTTCCCTGGCAAGGAAACTGCCTGAAGGGGGAATATGTGTGCTGTTTGCCACAGCCATTGTGCATACGCCTCCAGAGACACCCCAACAGCCTGCTGACAGCAAGCAGATCAGCCAGCCCTTGCAGAGAAGGTGCTTGTCACAAAACATCTTCTGCAATGGCAGCCTCTCCAAAGAAAGGAGCTCTCTCTCCATATCACCTACACCCTGCAGTTGGACTGCAGCAGTGGTCTGTCAGCACAGTCACCAGCATGATGGCCTCCATGGCCAGGCCCCAGCTCCTTCCCCAGGGACCTGGCTACAGTGCTGATGGACTGCAAAGCTGTAGGGAGCTGCAGGTAGCCCACAGCAGCCACAGCAGAAAGACCAGGCAGGATGAGGAGGACCCTTGCTGCCTGTAGTGCAGAGCCCTCCGCAGGTTCCCAAGGATGGACTGCAAATTGTCCCTTTAGTTTCTTTGGTGCTGAAGGTGCTAAGACAAATGTCCTTAGGCGTTTCTAACATGTCTGAGGAATGGGGCTGCTGTTGTGAGGATGTTGCTCGTGAGTGAGTGGTAAGGAGCTTTGTGCTGAGGGCAGCTGTTGCCACACTTGGCTGCATCTGAGCTGTGCTGGGCCCGCAGTCCTGCCTGCCTGCATGTTTTTGGCACCAGTTGCTCCATTATATTTTACCCCTTGGAGCAAACATGAGACCCTGGGCAACATCACTGCTTCACTGGGGTTACGTGGAGCCAGAGTTAGGGAGAGCTTTTGCAGCAGCAGCTCTGGTGGCTGGGAAAGATGAGTTGCCCCACTGAGCTGGTAAAGTGACCTGGAGTGACTTGTGCAATGGGAACTGTGCTGCCAGCACTGAGCAGCTGCTGTCAAGTTCCCTGCTGTGACACTGAGAAGAGTCAGTTCTCTACATGTAATTGATGATTTTGAAAAGTGACAGATATATTGATGCCCCAAGAGCCTACAGCCTCTGAGGATGTTAATAGTTTACCTAATAATATCCTGAGTTGCTAAGACAGATGTAGTTGCTGCTGACAACAGGGAAAGAAATTGAGCCAATGATGAATGTAGTAACACTCCCCATATTGGACAAAGGCAGCTTCTATGCACTGTGGAACAGCATTTTTTTTTGTCCTAAAGGATCTAATACATACTTTCTGTGCATTGTGTCATTTGCTGATGTTTTGCTGAAAAACTAGCCTCCTATTGCCAAGATTCTAACAAACTGATAGCATTCTAACCATGTATTTTAAGCAGATTTTGTGGCAGATTTGCATTGTGATAACTAGCTTGAGTGAAAGATACTGTCTGAACTTGGATCCCACCTAGTCAGCTTTTCCTCATACTGTGATCAGTATATCAGCATGACTGTGGCACCTCTGTGAGACTGATAATATCTGCATCACCTTGTCTAATGTATACAGTGCCCCTGTGGCTCTGTGGTGTTTGCCGTGTTGTTGTTTCCTTGGAGAGCTCTCTAAAAATTTGACTTTTTTTCAATAAGAGTCATTAATACTGGGAGTGATTAATTAATACAGTGTTCAGTGATGCAGCTTTGACTTCATTGATATGCTCCTTTGTACTTCATTTTGTTCGATATTTGCAAACAGTGTTTGCAGTGTGCTCTCTTCCTGCCAGGCAGTAAACTGCATGACTCTCTTTGTTTCTACTGCTTTTCCTGCACTAGATCTAGAAAGATCTCTTTTGCAATTACTTTTTATTTTTTTTCCTACTAAATTAAATTCTGGCATTAAAAGATTCCTGAGACACCAAGTTTTGATGACAAAGAATTAGGTGCACATCTCTACAGCCCTGGCTACCACTGCATTTAAATGCAATTTACGCATCTCTGCCTTGACAGCAGTGCAGCACTGTGTAATGCCTGTCAGCTCAAAATCAATAGGCACCTTGAGGCTAACCTGAAACCTTCCCAGGCACTGGAGTTACGCTCTGTCCATGCTAACTTGGAGCCTCAGAGAAGCTGCTGTCACTGCACAAGTTATGCACAACAGGCTTGCAGCTGGAGCAATCATCCAGGGGTGAGGGCGCACAAACACAGGGCCTGGTATTGGAACAGAAATCTCGCAGTTATGCTCTTTCTTCACCATTTTTCTTTTAAATATGTGAATTGCATGCCAAGCTGAGGCCTGCCCGGTAAATACTCTTATGTTCTTCCCCTCCCACTGCACCCGCAGAAGGGTCTGTAATGTTCTCTATGGGGCAACCTATGGGAAGATGGGTCTGAGCCCTCATCATCCGAAGGAGATTGGAAACCCAGGTTACCCCTTCTTGGAGCACTGCGTTAATGTCATTGGCCTGTCATAAAAACATGTCATCAGCACACCTCCCAGGCAGCCTTAAAAAGACAGGAGTACAGCCCACTTGGGCAGCTGTGTGGAAAGGCAAAATAATTTTAGCCTGGAACAGAAACCAAAGTTACAAAGAGGGTGAGAAGGCTTCTTTCTGATCTCTCCAGGGTTTTTGACTATCCCTATGTGGTATCCAAGGCCAGTTTTCATGAACAGTATCTCTCTACAAACCTCTAGATGATCTAGACAGCTAAAGTGGGTTGTGTGGCCCATCTTTTGGAAAGCAGGGGTAGGTGGCCAAACCCTCAAGTTTCATAGATCTCTAAAAATCCCATTCAAAGTCAACCATCTTGCACATTTCTTTTTTCCTTACATTTGTTTCCCCTCACATCTAGAGCACTCTCTGCCAGGCACAGAGGTATTGAGAGAGCTTAGCACTGTAATGGATCCCACCATGTTTTTCTGGGACTTCTGCATGGGAGTCAATGGACAGTAATTGTCATGATGGCAACTCTGACCAAATGAATTCAGTTTCAGACCAAATTTTCATTTTCATTTAATACCTCAGAAGATACTAAATTACCTACCACAGCCAGGCTCTCAACATTCTGAATTCCATGGCTTCAGAGGCAATTTCACCATGTATTTTAAAAGAATCCAAATATATTCACAGTAATTGAAACCTAATCTTATATTCTATAGTGATACTCTCATTTGCCTAAAGTTAAAAAAACTGCAAAAATTCCTTATTAAAAAAAATAAAAATTACTTGGCTTAGTACCATAAATTCTTTACTCAAGCTAACAAGACAACTACCCACTCCATCTCAACTATGGATAAAAACAATATACATTGCCATAAAAAACTTTGCTTAAACATTTTTTGAAACATGAGGGCAATTTTACCATTTTTGTATTAAGCTAGATAAAAGTATGTTTCTAACAGAAATTTCATCCAACTTTCTCCATCTCCTGGTGAGTTCTTGGAAGATTTTCAGAACTTTTTAAAACTGCAGTGATTGTCTGTCCAATTTGCACTTTTGATTAATCTATAAAGAAAATGTAGCAATCTTCTTGACACTCTGAGGAGACAGCTTGGCTCTTACAAGGAGGTCAACTTGTGATTATGTGATATTGTCCCATAAAATTGCCACCCGCTAAGGACAGGATTCAGCTCCAGACTCTTGAACTTAGAGTCTGGTTCAATAGCCATTAGCAGAGTTCTGTGGCTATTTGGGGTGCTGTCCGATGCAGCAGCTGGTCTCCATCTGCAGTTCCAGTGGGCACAGTTCTCTGCCATAGCCTCCAGCCCTGTGTGAATCTTGTATGCACTAGGCTATTTCATATTGCAAAAGATATGAGCTGTGTGTCTGAACTCCTGGTGCAGCTTAGTTACCAACTGATTTCACCATAAAGTAGACATCTTCATTGGGTCAACCAAATACTTCCAGTGACTCTTAATCCAAACAATTCCTTTTAAATGTTACTTTAATCTGGAAGATTATCCTCACCGCAATGATTAGCATCAAGAGAAATGGAATGAAGAAAATTGCTATATATAAGTACCTAAAAAATTTGAGTTCTGTCTGCCATGAGCTGATCAGTCTTCTCCACTGTTAGTGGCTACATATCCTACAGCTTTGTAGTATTCATAGGGAACAAACACATAGACACGTGTGCACATCTGGGACCTGAGGAGAGATGCTGCCAATAATGACTTTTCATTTGGTGTGTAACATTTCTGCTGTTTATTTTCAATAAACTATGTTGATGACAATTTTTCAGTCTCTTATATATGCCTTACCTACTGCCAGTACAATGGATTAAAGCAGAAATAAGTGGTATTCCTCATTAAGAAAGGTCTGGTGGTTTCTGAACAAACTCTTGATGGAACACATGGCTTCCCATTTTTTGCAATCCTTATACTTGAAAATGCACTTTTAACTTTCTGATGCTTTCCATACGGTTTATAACTTTGTATCTAACTGACCATATAGACATCCTATTTATTTCATTGTTAATCCAGGGCAGCATAGACAAAGTAAAACCAGCAACAGAATCTAACAGAGAATAATCTGAAAACTGGGTGATGCAAATCAGGCACTTATATGTATTTTGCTCTGCCTTATGGCAACTGATAGAATCAGAATCATAGAATTGTTTGGGTTGGAAGGGTCTTCAAAGATCATCTAGTTCCAGCCCTGTTGCCATGGGCAAGGAAGCTACCACTAGAACAGGTTGTTTAGAGCCCCATCCAGCCTGGCCTTGAACATCTGCAGGAATAGGAATCCACAACTTCTCTGGGCAACCTGTGCCAGTGCCTTGCATAGAGAAAAGAACTTTTTCCTAATATCTCATCTACACTTACTGCTCTTCAGCTTAAAGGCCATAAGTCATATCACAGTACAATTTCAAGACTTATCACAGGATTGCACAAAAATAAGTGTTCCCCTTGTTTCAGGTGTGCAAAGGGGTCTGAAAATACTGTGGGCAAACATACAGCTAGAAAAAATCAGTCTTGAAGACAAAGAGTAAAGCTTTTTTCCCTTGATGGCAAACCTTCCACTTATCTCAGTGGGGAAAGGATTTTGCTCCAATGAGTTACATGTTCCTGGACAGACACTATAGTGCCTGAGCAAAGTTGTTAGCAAGTTCCTATTGAAACAGGCTCCTTGAAAGGATGAGAAATATGTACTTGGTGAACAAATTAGGAGCCATAGCAACTGCCTAAACACACCAGCACACCCACTACATGAATATAACCACCTCAGTGGTATGCTCCCATCATTCAATCTCTGTTTGATAAATCTGTGCACAGAGCAGCCAAGGGACATTTGCAGATTGTTGGAGGAAGGACGTGGGAGAAGCCATGGCCAAATGCAGTAAATTTCCTGCTACCTATCCATCAAATTCCTCTAATTCTACTAAAATCAAAAGGCAAACTATTGCTGTCCTTGGCATTTGCCACCCCTGAAAGCAAACCACACAACTCACAGTTGGCTCAATTCTAACACTAAATATATAGGTGGGAATTTGCTGTTTAATTCACCTGATCAGAGCTTGAACTCCGCTTTGGTGTGTAACGATGTTTCCCTGTATTTACATAGATCTATGTATTTAGTAATTAATTTTCTCTATATTTATATGTTTCTACTCTTTCTAAAAATGTAATATTGAATTTTTTTTTGTCAAGTGAGTTCAAAAGATGGCATTATAGATGTAATTAGGAACCTTTAGCTCTGGAAGTGAGATTTCCCATTTAATCAACCAGAAATATTTTATAAAGAAATCTTACAGAATAACTACCCTCACTCAATAAATCAGGAAAATGAAGCATGAAAAGGGAAAAGGATCTGGCTGTGGCAATTGTGTTTCAGGTCACTGACAGAGCTAGAAACCAAATCTTCCAAGTTTTAGTCTGGCATTAGCTCAGCTGGATCACGCCTCTCTCCAAGCAGGCAGGTGTAAGGACTAACCTGAACAGCTCTACTAACCACCTGTCCTATCTACACCAATCTGATATTGAGATAAAAAGCTTTCAGTGACTTTCAATGATCATTTGGTGTTCTCAGAAGCCTTTGCTGTGCTTCTGTTAGTCCACAACTGTTCCCGTTAACTTCACTTCTTTAATTTGCTCCCTTCAGTTTTATTCCCACTCCCCACCAAGAAGATGCCAATTTCCAAAGACTAGATTTCACAACCAGCTGTCAGCAGCTATACCAAAAGTGTGAACTCCTCACAATACATATCATTTCATCCCCGAGTGTTTCTCAGGGTATTGGTGGCTGGGATCTGCCTGCTCCCTCCAGGTAAGGTGGTGTGGCCATTCTGCTTGCCCTTTGAGGCCAGAACTGTGGAGTTGGTTCAGCTCACTAGTTAAATCCCTAATAGTAACTCTTGTATGAAATCATCTCACCTAATTTTAGACATATAAAAGGGAGCTGTTTCCTTGCAGGTTTGGTTATCAAGTCTCCTTGTGCAGTCAATGAGTACAGACAGGAATTTCCAGAGGACAGTTAATTCCAAAGGTTGGAGTCCAGAAAATGTGTGATAAATAAGGCCCTCTGGAGGTGCCTGTCTTTTTCTATAGGCTAAAGACAGAACCTGTCTAAGTAGAATAGACAAGATGCCTTATATTTAGATATCTGTCATTAGGTGAGGTAAAAATCCACCTTTAATAGCTTCACACCCTGTTTTACCCATTTGTTAACTGGGACTAATACAGCCATCAGCGGAATGCCAGGTGTCCACATTTATTATCTGCAATTATGGGGAGATTGTTGAATACATAACTCTGTGGAAGTATGAAGAACTCATTATTCACAACTGTGACAGATGGCAGAACTGTTTTGGGCACAGTTTACTGTAAATATTCCATCTATTATGTCTTGCTTGGAGGTGTAACTAGGCAATGAGGAGGTAGGAGGATTCCTTATATTGTCCTGAGCACAGGACAGAGGGTTCAGCAGCTGGTACCTCAAGGAAGAGGAGACTGGTCTAGCCTTTCCCATGAGCATCTCCCAGAGTGCTGCGTGGGCCAGCAGAGGAGCTAGAGATGCTCTCAGCAAGGGATGGCTGCAGTGGCACAATACATGGGCTCCCAGAAGCAACAAAGGACTGGTTTGTAGACCAGAATACAGGCCAAAAGCAGTGCCTCTGGCTTTCCTGAGGAGTTACAGTAGCCCTTTCCTGGTGACTTAAGGTAGCCCAGAAATTTGCTGAAAATCTCTAGACTAGAAAGCCAAATTGGAAGATGCCTCTTGGAAGGGCATGGTAGGGAGCAACATCTATCTTACCTCGTTTTGTTTTTGTTTCATCTGATAAATCTGGCTTTTGAACCATTTTAGTCTTTAGATGTCTTTCATTGCTCAAGCTCTAAAGAAAAAGAAAGGTAATTTCATACCTGCCTCATATAGTGTCAGGCCACAATGACCTACTTTGCTCTCATGCTATTCACAATGGCCAGTGTGGATCCCTCCTACAACTGGGTACAGTATCTGATTCAATTTTAGTGGAGACCCACATGAAATAAGTATTTAGTCCTTTGTGAGGGGCCCTGGAGTCTTTTCGTGAATTTGCAATTTGTTTGACAAATTTGCTTACAATCTGATTTTATAAATGTAATGTTACATTTCAAAGTAACCAGAGTGCTGTTGAAATAAGGTGGCTACAGAGCTGAACAAGCTACAGAGGCAGCTACTGCAGAGTAAAGCATTTGCTGTAGATCAATACTGTCACTAACTCACAATAGCTTCTTCAGAAATGCATGACTGATAGGCACACAAGAGCCTTGAAGATGATGAAACTGGAATGCCTTAGGCCAGCAGGGAATTTGGACCATCACCTGCAATTAATATGAGTTACCTTGAAATAGGAGAGTATTTTCTTAAACAAAAAGGTTCTTTGATGCCAAAATATAGGCAAAGGCCACTTTTCCTGCTCTGTCATAACTAGCCCAAACCATTTTGACCTTGGCAAAAAAAATAGATAAATGAGTATTTGTGAGGTTTTAGCAGCAGAAATAGACATCAGAGCAGTTGGAAATGTACTCCCTGAAAAGGTTCACAGACATGCAGAGGGCCAGGACAGGGCATAAACTTAATAAATATGTATTTTTCAAATTTACTTGATCAGTGTCCTGGTTTAGGGGCTATGATGTGCTGAAATGAGACAACTCTTTGACAGAGATTTTGGCAGATATTTTCACTCTGCTTTTGCACTATGTATTTATTTCCATGGACTTTTTCAGCCTGAGGATTGTTTGTACACAGTGTAAAGCAGTGGAGAATAGGCCTCACCATTGTACCAACCCTATCTTCTAAACTTCTTATAAATTTGATGAATTAAGTAGATTTGCACTGTTCTCTCATTTAGATTTTTCTAGGCAATAAATCTGATTCCTGCTCTTCTACCTGTACTGAATTCAGTTCCCTTTATCTCACAGGAATAGACCACCATTTGCACCATAATATATGGAAACTCACTGCTCACACTTTACAGTGGCAAATGTCACTGTAATGTGCAGCACTTGTTTACAGCTCCCATGAGCAATTGTACTGAGGCACATGCTGGTGTTAAGAATTATTTAGGTGTTCATAACAATTTCTTTTATTGAGCTGATGTCCTGTCACACACACAGCAATCCATGGTACTGTGAAAATTTAAAGAAAAGGGTAACTGTAGAGAAGATTTGTTGCTAATTTTTATTTTAATTATTACTTTTTACTGCAAGATCATCAAAGGGGGCAATTACTGTAAATTCAAATTATTTATCTAATAAAATTTTTTACCAGCAGATGTTTACCCCTAGGAATTACTTAAGAGAATTTCCATAAGAAACACTCTTAAGATCATGAGCATCAGAAGCAGAGTACAGCTTGCATTACCAAACATTTTCTTTCTGAAGACAGGTAATAGGACATTCATTTTTTCTTACCTATAAGCATCTGGAAATTGGGAATCGATTTCTGACAATATTTTTTTCACTTTGAGGATCTTAATACCTCTAAAAGATTATTCTGAAAGTCAAGCTGAATATATGCACAGATTTAAAACATGTTAATTTATACAGATCGGAACCATTCAATTAAGCTCATGCTCAAAATGGTTTCCTCTGATAGGAGCTGCCTGCCATCTGTTAAGTCAACTATTTCTATTGCCAATGATCTTAAGTTCATCATTTATGCTAGAGTGATTGAGATTCATAATCATAAATATCATCTGTTCTTTTCCCTCCCTGTCCTCCCCCTCTCCACTTGGGTCATGATATTTTGGGGGCTTTCTTAATCAACAGTTTCTGAAAGCGAGACCACAGGAAGAAAGCAAGCACAGCCTGGGAAGGAGGAAAGGGGCAGTTGTTGCTCTTGCCTGCTGGCTTACAGTGATTTTTCATTGACCACAGCTCGATCAGATTGTGTGCATTTTCCTTGCATTTGATACACAGCCACAATTAGAAGGGATGGTGGCTACAGCTTTGGGTCATCTATTCACTGCCCTTCTGCATGCCAGTGTTTTTCACACAGACAAAAACCTTTTAATTTTCATAAAAGGGTCAGGTCCCTGAGGACGTGTAAAAGAGATCTGAATCAGCAATATTTGCTTCAGTAACTCCCAGAAGTTTCCTTATAAAATTCCTTCTGGTCAATTCTTGTATCTGGGGCTCTCATATCCTGAGAGTAGCATATTGTTCCAGACAAAATTCTATGTTTAAATGAAATTAAGAACCATTTCAAACAAACAAGGAAGAATGGATTTTCACAGTGCCTTGCTAGGGCTTTCTGGAGACGTACATCAAACTAGAAAGACAAAATTTGCTGCTATCTTGTTTCATTTAACAAATAATTTGCTGTTTATGTATTTCTGGTATTACACACACTTATATATTTCTTCTTCTGGCTGTTGTATTCAATGGCTAATTCCCTTCCCTCTGTCTTTGCAAACATGCAGTTTTGCCAAGGCTCTGCCACCAGGAAGAAAGCACAGAGAGGGGAGGTGAGGGCCATCGCCTCCTAATCCCACCTTCTGCATAGATGCTGAACACGTACTTCATGCTCTGTAGCAGCATGGGACACCGGAAATTTATCTTTAAATTCTTGCTGCTGATGCTGGAGTTCACTGGGTCTTATGTTCAGCCTGAAAGTGCAGATGTGTTGGCTCTGTGATGCTCACAAAGTGCAGATTCTCCAGGGGCTGCAGAGGAGTCAGTGAGCCCCTGTCACCTGAGAGTCATTGTGCTTGCATGAACAGCATGAATGGTAAGAACTTCCCTTGGGCCATTCCACTCCCATCCTGTCCCACCCTGTAAAGTGTGTTTTGACTGAAAGCTTGAACCCAAGCTTGGTACTCCCATAGAAGATATTACAAAATAAGAATTAATTAATTATTGACTTTTTAACTGTATGTTCCAGGGCTGTTCTATTTCTCTTTGCCTTTTTCACTTTGAGTAGATATCTGACTATATGAGGGGTGGAGTGAAACTCAGCATAGAAGACAAAATGTTTTTATCAGCTGGGTAGCAGTGAGGGTGCTATTACTTTTGCACTACCAGCTGCTTACTACATGAATGATTTATGAAAATGTGACTGTCTGACTTCATATTAGGTTCTGCTATTTCAGCATTCCTATTAGCAGGGATATTAGCAAAAAATATCATTCTTCTACGTTTGAACAAGAATTTAGAGGCTTATCTTATTCTTGTAAACCAAACAACAACACAAACTCAAGTAGATTGCATTAAGAACAAGATACAGCGATGAACTGAATCCCCACAACTCCCACTGAGGCAATGAAGGCACTCTGCATTTCTTGGGATGGGGAAATCTAGTTCACTCAGTACTCTGATAAATTATAAATACACAGTTGATTTTACAACTAGGTCTTGATGAAGAGTATATAGTGCTGGAACAATCACAGAGGACTCAGAGTGGACACTTAAATTCATTAATATTCAGTTGAGATGCAAGAACGAACTCACATGGTATGATTTTCTAAGCCACTTGGAATCTGTTTTGAAGTGTGTTGCCATTTCCATGCCACATTACATTTCTAGGAAGAAACAGAGCCTTTTGATTGTACAGTGCAGTACTCCACAGTAATTTCTTCACTGTCACATAGCTTATTTATGTAAAATATGTATTGAAGCTCCAAAGATAGATTCAAGTTCACTTAGCAATGGGACTCGAACTGAAGAACCAAGAGATAAGAAGAGATAAAGCTGCTGTTTCATCATGAAATGTGAATTCCCTTGGCTAAATCTTAAATGCCTTATTACTTTGCTGTTCTGACACTAAGGAATTGAAGTGTAATTAAACCTGATTTGTTTTCCATTGCAAACTCTGCTATTTAATTTTATATCTACTTTGTTATCAAAGTTAACATCATCATAATAATATAACTTAAATTTCCTATATAGCAGATCTTTAGCCTAATCCTCCACAAAAAACTGAAATAATTTCATGGTATGCCATTACGGCAAGGAAAGTGCATGTTATGATTTCCATGACATGGATCTCAAAACAAACTGAAGAATTTTATCTTCATGAACAGCCATGTACTACCATTACATGGATATTTGATTTCCTCTAACTTTGAAAACTGGTCTCTGGTTATTAGAAATGCCTCTATAAAGTCCCTGGCAATCCACAGCTCCCATGGAGCTTGTGAGTGTGTTCATTGCAGCAACAGCCATTCCATGCGACCATTGGGTGGATCTGCAGCAGTGTTTGTTATTATGAGGAAATGACTGCAATTGAGGATCATCTCCCCATAGCTCTTTGGGCCCCTAAATTTAATACTGGCATTTCCAAATCTGCAGCCAAATTTCTGCTCTTCCTAAGGGTGACTAGGTTTCCCTCCCTGAGTGCCTCTAAAGCTGACTAAAGCAGCAAAGCTGTTTGGCTGCTGGCTAATAGCTCACAGACCAAGGTCAAGCTGTGGCTCAGAAGATTCCCAGAAGTGAAGTTATTAGGAAAATGTAAATTTTCTACAGATGAGAAAATAGTTAGGGTTTTGGAGTCTTCCTCTCTTGACCCGTTTTACTCCCATTTCCCATGTCATGTGCTAGGAACATGGATTGTACCTGTCCAGGGGCAGGGGAGAGGTGGTAAAGCCTTCTCCATGACTGTGGCTGAGAGGGGAGGCCAATGCCCTCCATGGGGGATGTGGCAGAAGGCACAGAGGTGTGCATGTCTAACTGCATATCAGCAAGGCCAAATCTGTGCTCACAGGAGTGCCACAGGTGGGGCCACCCTGCTGCCACTGGGCTGTTCACGTCCTACTCGCCCCTGGTGACATCCCTGAGGTTTGATGAAGAGAGGAAATATGTTATATTTCTATCTAAATATCTATTCTACCTTTCTGTCTTATCTATCCAAAGCTTCATGCTCCAGCTGTTCTTGTTTGCTTTAGCATCCCTGGATATTTTCAAGAAAGAACTGGACATGGCACTTAGTGCTGTAGTGTAGTTGACAGGGTGGAGATCAGTCAAAGGACACACTTGATGATCTGAGAGGTCTTTTCCAACTGAAATGGTGCTGTAATTGTGTTCTAATCGGCAGAAGAGGAACAGTGCAATATAATGACAATGGCCATGGAGAAAGTGTCACATGTGCTTTGGCTGCCAGGGTTTGAGCTGTCGAAGAAAATGATTTTATGTGTGACCAATGTTACAGCGTTTTGGTTGAGGACTGTGAGCAGATGACCCCTTCCAATAAGCTGGCTCCACCATTTTCCTCACTTAGGCTGCTGCTTTGTCTTCCCCTCTCCTTGGCATTTTGCTCCTGGCCAGGTGGCTCCCTGCAGCACTTAAAAGTGCATGGGCAGCCTGACAGCTTGGCTGGTGGCTCTGAGCACTGAGAGCCTGGGAAGTGCAAGGCTTAGCAAAGGGGGAGCTGGGCAGGGGGTAGGAATAAAGCAGTATCTCCATGTCAAAATAAAAGTTTCTATCTCCTTAAGAAAAGAAAGCAAAACAGTATCCCTGTGCAGCCACAAAGCAATTTCCCCATGTCAAAATAGAAGCATCTCACTTGTTAAGTCTGGTAGCTCTATAAAATGCTGAGTGTCCTTAAGTCCCAAAGAACTGTCTCCACACAGCTTTTGCCCTGTGAAGTTACTAAAGTATGGCTTTATCTTGGTTGTTGGGTTATTTCTGCGGTGGGTTTTGTTTGTTTGTTTTGGTTTTGTTTTTTTTACACATTATTATTGCTTATTTTCAGAAAGAGAGCAATCTGTACAAGTCAAGAAGGATTGTCTTCATTTGCGAGTTGACTCGTTGGAACCCTCTTAAAACTGTTCTTATTTATTGTTGGGGAAAAAAAGATTTTTTCCTCATGTAGAATTTAGATGAAAAAATTGGTCAGCAGAGATTTATTTGTGTCTGGATTAGGGAAGCAGCTTTATAATAGAAATATAGATTGGACTGTTATCACATTGATTTTGGTATATATTGCCATCCTCTTCTCCGTGTATGTGTGTGCAGGTTAATTAAAAAGTTCAGAGCCTTGCCTGTGAAAATTCATCTTTTTAAAAATGTAGATTTGAATTTAGAAGCTTAATGAGTTCTACAGACAACTTAAAGTGTTTTCTGTTTGAAGTCAGAAGGCAGAAGGAGTAATACTACAGTCTGTTTTCTGACCTTTTCTTGAGTAAATTGACTTTCTTGGATATGCAAGGCAATTATTAACTCCATAGACAGTAATTACATCCATATAATATTTATTGCACACAAAAAAGAAAAAAAAAAAAAGAAAACTAAAGTTCCATAGTCAAGTATTCAACACAAAAACAACACCAGCATGAGTGCTGCTTGTGTTTTACTTCCAAAGCCCAGAGTAATGTTATTTGGAGAACCAGCATCCTGCAGGATAAAGCTTTAGGAATCATTGCAGAGAGCTCCACCACTCCAGCTCAGGGATCAGCTGATGGTAGTAGCAGGGGATGATTTTTATGGGGATAAGCAGAGTATAGGATGGCACAGCTTCCCACTGAGAAACCAGATAGCACTGGAGGAGTGGCCAAAGCCAGGAGCCTTGAGTTCCACTCCCATCTCTGGAGAGGAATGTGCACAGCTGTATCTGCCTTTCTCTCACCTCTGTGATCATTTCTGTTCAGATACATCTCAGTCCTGCCTTCTGCGTACCCCCTTCTCAGCCTCAGTCTCTGTGTTCATAAAATCCAAGTCTATTGGCTTGGGTTTCACACCCTAAAAGTAGATTTCCTGCATGGCTATTTTCAGGCCTCTAGTTTCTTTCCTCCAGTGTACTTATCCATAACTCTATGACCCTTCTCTATCTTTTTTTTTGTCAGCCTCTTTTCCCCACTTTGCCTGTAGTCATCCACGCCCCACAGAATCCTTGTCCTAATCTCTGTGTTGTGACTACTGCATAAATTTCTGACATCACCATTTTTCCTAAGCTTGTGACAGGTTTTCAAAGGCTGCCTACTACTCCACAAAAATTAAACTCCCTAACAGCTTCTATAGCATTTTCTTTTGGCATGAGAAAGAGGCATAAATTTTTTGAAATAGGCTGGCTTGTAGGCCTCTCCTCTAGAAAGCAAACTCAACTCCATTTTCAGACTGAAGCATACAGATATGCATGTTTTATCACTTCAGCAATGTGATTCAAATATGATTTTGCTGGTTAGGAATGTGACACAATACCTGTCATATCTGCTGGCTGGACCACTGGGCTGAGGCTTGATTCTTGTCTTTGCTGTCAAAAATATATCTGCATTTGGCATTAGAAGTCATACAAATAAAATACAGAAAGACTTCTTGAGAGTCAGGGATCCTTATTTTCCTTCTTGTAGAAATAGTTCAGGCCACTACACTATCAAATAAAACTATTTTCTCTGTACACCTTGCCCAATGTACCAGGTACTTTTTCTCTATGGTCACAGAGGTGGTATCAGACTTTCACATGAAATGGAGTTCTCTTATTTTGCAGCAAACCTGTGGGCTAGGACAAGTGAGTGTCAATATTAGACCTTTACGGGAAATTTTCTTGTGACTAAGATAGTCTTACAAATCTCCAAATGGCTGTTTGTTGGTGCAAAGATGAGTTAAACACCTCCAACCTTCCTAGAAATTTTTTTTGTATACAAATACAATGATGAGCAAGACAAAGAAGTTGTAATCACGCTATGAAGTGCGTGACACAGCACTTAGAAGGTTTAAGTTTCTCAGGATTGTCTTGTGACTTCCCTCAAGAATATTCCTGAGGAAATTGGGAGCCATGAGAGTGAACCAGTTCATACAATAGGAAAACTGGGGTAGCACCCTGAAACAACTTCCAAGAAACCCTTCTGACAATGTTCATGATCCAATGGTGGGTGAATGCCTGCATCAGGTAGGAATATCTGAACTAGAGCTGTGCAGGGGTGCTGCAGGGCTTCCTGCTTTTTCAGAGAAACATTGCACACACGGACAGCACTGGCACCCTGACCCAGCTCTCACATCTCAGGCTATGTCTGTGCTGGGACTTCGGACAGTAATTCCAGTGTCTGGAAACTGGCATTTCCAGAGGAAAGTCTCTGTTTCTCTGCAGTGGTGGATCCTGGAGACTTTATCCTGTCCTTTCCATTAGGATGTGTTTGCTCCACATGCACAGAAGTCCATGCACAGATTTCCCCTGACATGGGCCCAGTGGGGACTGGGGACACACTTCAGCATTTCTCCAGTCATAAGGACATCCATCAGCCTGGATCTGTGTCCATGTCCACTCAAGGCTGTGCTGGTGGGTGTATGGTTGCAGCACTTACCCCGGTGATTTGGCTTTTATACTGCAGTGATCTCCTCGTCCTGTTTTATAAATATTGGCACTGGGGTTTTCAGGCAACCTAGGTGTGCCTTGAAACCAGTGTACCCATGACCCCTTGGGTTGTTTTGCTAGAAAAACAGTTAATATTTCTGGTGAGGGCCGGAAATAGAGTGAAAAGATCACAAGAAGTACTACGTTGTCAGCAAGTCCTGTATCCACCTGCCTATGACAAGTTTTTCACAGCATCTGGAGGTGTCTGAGGTGATAATTTTTGTAGTAATTCTGAGGAACTTTACCAGTCAGTACTGTCCCGTACTACTAAAATTTGGCATCAGAAAAGCCCCAGGCCTGAGACCACAAGCTGGTTCTGCAGACATTCACTGGCCAAGGCCTACAAGCTCCAAAAAACCACAAGGATGACTGATTTCCTTTCCCCCTTGGAGAGCAGGGTGCCCATCTGCTCAGCCAGGCCTGGTATGGAGATACATGAACTGAGCACAGCTCTGTGTCCTCTCCTTCCTCCTTGCAGAGGGATTCGGTGCTTGGGAGACTGGATCATGGGCAAGGCTCCGTTGCCTGCCCATACCTACCTAGTGCTGCTTGGGATACTCTGGGGTATCCAAGACACCCGGGGAAATGGCACGTATGACACACAGCAGAGGGAAATCCGTGTCCACAGGGATCCAGATCATTCAGGATTCAGAGACTTAAGAAGGCTACAAACACCACTAGATCCCAGGGTGTTCATGGTGTGGGTTAGCTGGGGATGAGAAGGTGGGAAATTTGCCAAGTTGTTCATCTGACCCAAGGGTCTGAGGTGAAAGAGCCTTGTGGGAATTAAGAACTGGGGACAGGTGGAAAAGTCCACCTTGGGCTGCTCCCACTGAGATGATACTCAGAATAGCTCCAGAAGAGCATTTACCAGTTTTCCCCTAAACTTTACAAAGCTTTCCAACAAAGTACATCAGAACTATCACAGCTCTGTTTTTTCATTAGCCAAATTATCTCCTCATTATGTTTGAGGTTTTGGTTTTTTGTTTAAAAAAAAATCTAACATCTATAAATCAAATGTGAAGAATTTAAATGTTTTTACATGTGAATTTTCAGAACATTTGAAAAATTTGATATGACAATTATAACTATGACACAAACAAAAGCATATAGTGAATCATGGCTAAAGTGCATTGGGGAGATAATTCATATTTTGTGGAAATTAATATTAGGAAGTTGTGACATAACCTTATCATAGTGTTTAAGTGTGAATAGTAAGTATCTAAATAGTACATTGATATTAAATTCTTCCACTTTTTAACCTATTTCAATGATCAGTTATTAGGACAGGGTAATAAAATTGCAAAGATATAATCCTTCATTAGTAAATTATACTGTCCATATGACATACTTTATCATGGTATTAACAAAATTCTTGCCAGTAGTTACAAATTCACTAGAGAAACTCCTTACTGGGAAATTTTAGTGGTTTCAAAGCAGAAATCTTCTGGAGATCATTGTAGTTTCTTAACTCTCTTCTTAATTTCTCTTGCTCTCAAGACGATGAAGACAGAACTTCCATTGCCTTCAGCAAGCATTAATCCACCCTTTCTTGCTGTTCCTACAAGACAGACACTAAGGTTTCCAACAGGCAACCTTCTATGTCTGTCTGCCCTAGAACAGTTGCAGTTGCTCTGAAATTCCCTGCTCTTCATTGCTGCTGGATCTTGGATTCCTATGAAAATAAGTAAATATTATACCCGCAGCATATGCCTACTGCTGGTGATCTGAATGCTCTGTTGGGATGCTTCTGAAAAAGCAAAAATAAAATTAATATTTTACTATTCTAAATAAAAGTTTTGAATAAATGTAGAACTTTATTCTAAATAAAGTTTTTTTTACTATTCTAAATAAAGTTTTGTATCTATTTCACAACAGTAAAAAAAAAGCAGCTTTGTCTGAAAAAAGTCTAGGAAAACAAGTATATACAGGCCATGTATTCTTATGGTCTAACAGATAAAAACTGCATATTTTGAGATAGAATTTTGTTACAAGACACCAATTCTTTTATACCATACCAGTGAAGCAGACAATTTGCCTTCTTATTGCAATTTATATTGAAGGTTGTAATCCTTCATAATTATTTTCTTTGTGAAACAAGATTGTTAATATCAACCGTTTAGTTAAGCAGTGGCATCGCTTTCCCACTGGTTAACAAGAGTCTTTGTATACACAAGGTCTCATGCATATTTCAATGGTAGGAATAGCAATTTTCTTGTTTGGCAGCTCCCAAATGTCATTTTGCTGCAGCACCTATGTTAGGAATGGATATACTTTCTGTTAGTGTCCGGGAGGTTTTCCAATTAAATGAGTCGAAGCTGACAGGACTTGAATGAGTTGTCGTCTGGTTTTATGTCTTTTTAAAATTTGACTGCTTGATTTTTTTTAGCACTTCTGCTGGGTTGTTAGCATAGCTTAGACTTTTTGCTAACTTACCCAAAGTGACCTATACAGTTCCAGTTTTTATGCAGCCTTCACTTAATCTGATATCAATAGCAGCTTGATTCCACAACAGGATTGTATATCTGTTCCTACATGTCTACTCTAATCCCTGTTTGGTCAATCAGATTCTTCTGTTTTAATGAGATAATCATTTTGCTTATGTAAAATCCTAAGACTGAATTAATCTTTTCACTTCAACAAAAGAACCCCAACCTTATGTTTGGGTAGAAATAAATATAATCACTAATTATCATTGATAAATTATTAAATGCATCCTATAAAATTATTTACAATTGCAAAGGAATAAGTACTTTTTGCCAACTATTAATTACATTTTAAAAGAATCTCTAATTTTCCTAAAACAGCATCTACCTTAGAGATGGATTTTACAGTTTCTTAAGTGTTTGTGACATGTCCATGTGTTCTTCAGAAAGTAATAATTTTATATGTTTGTAAAGATAATTGCTTTTATGAACTGATGCCAAATGTTCCTCATTTTTCTACCCAACAGAGAAAGTGTCAAAGCTGTTTCCTTTCTTACTCAGTTTATTTCTATCAATTATTTATTTCATGCCAATTTTTCTAACCTAATCAATTTTCACACATTTTTTCCACAGTCAGGCTTGAAAAGTAGTGAAAATCCAGTTAGCTGAGGTTATGACTCCAGTTATACTGAATAAGGAAATCTGATATGCTGTGATTTATTTTATCAAATGCCTAGTGAATACTGAGGAAAATTCTCTGCATCTGATTTCTGTGCAATTTAAAAGTCAGTCACATTGGGCATTCTATATTTTTAATGCTTTTTGAAGCCAGGCCTTTCTTTTTCATGTGTTGTATGCCAGGGAGGGGTTTTGTTTTTGGTTGCCAAAACGGGAATCCCAATGTTGTAGTTTAACACAATGAGCAAAGGCTAAATAACCTGGATTAGGAATATTTGAGGATACCAGTTGAAGGCAGCAGCTCAACAGCCAGGTGCCAGGCAGGACATTAACCTCAGTGCCAAAATACTGTAGCTTTTCATTTGATGGGCTGAAATCCTTGATGAAGACCCAGGCTTCTCTGTCTGGGGAGTGCAGCTCCCTTGATGAATGCCAGGCGTGTATGGCCACAGTTTCCTCCCAGCAGAGATGATGGCTCCCAACCAGGATCCAGAAAACAGCCAGGCTTGTCTCATTCCATGTCCAGAGGAACCAGAGTTCTCAGGGTTCTCAGATCACAGCAAGTATGCCTGGACATGACCATGCTCTCTAAAAAACCTTCCATTTCTTTGGGAAAAGGTGAAGGAGGACACGATGGTGTCACCCCTTTCATGTAGTGTTGCAGTAACTAAAGTATCCTTTGGGGGCTTGGGATATCCATTCTCAGCAGACACCCTGCCACCACAGCTTTTCTTTGATTTTAGGTAATTGTGGTTAGCTACTCTCACCTTCAGAGAAGTCTCTAGTTTGACATCTTCTCTGCATGTTAAAGCGAGTCGGGAAAGTAAGGTGATAATTTAACAGTTCGTAGGCTCTCAAGAAAACTATCTCCTTTCTCTGTTTCCCTTCTAGGGTGTCTGTTGTGAAAGATGCTTAGTAAGACCTACAGCTATATATCCATGCAGTGGTAACCTCAAATGTCAAGAGAAGCTCTCCCAAATCTTGACTGAAATGTTTATTATAGCTGCAGTAGGTATTCTTTCTATGATTGGTACCTTCAGATGAGATCAGATGATATTTCTTTGTATAGGCATTGCACAAACAGCAGTGAACACACAAGGAGATCATACAATTATAGAATGGTTTGGGTTGGAAGGGGCCTTAATGATCCTCCAATCCCAATCCCCTTGTTGTGGGCAGGAACACCTTCTACCAGATGTGCAGCCTTTGTTAGGGAGAGCATGTATTTGAGTAATGTCACAGACAGATACTGGTAGGTGAAATGACAAAAGATGTCAATTCGTAGCTCTCAGAATTGCCTCCACAGCTTCCTTTATTTTTTTCCTTTAGATCTGTAAAAACCTTTTGCAGAGATTTTTTTTCTGTTTTTACTAAAAGATTTTTTTTCTGTTTTTACTTGAAACCCCAAATGAAGAGGGTTCAGCAACAAGGCATTTGATAGGCAACAAGCAACAGCAAAGGACTCCATTTTCAGACACAGAAGATTTTGAAGCATTTTTGTTAAACAGTTGTCACAGTTGGAATCTGGTGATTATCAATAACTATTGTGCCTAATGTAATTTCTTTCCAATCATCATCCAGAAAACACAACTGGAATAATGAGTATCTTATTATTAGTGAAATTGAGCAGACGCTGATATTTAAACAGAACAAAACTTCCAGTTCACTCTCAACAGTTCTTCTTGTCTTGTTGCTTACCTGAGTTTGTACCCTTACCCTGGATAACCAGTCCTACCATTTATCCAGAAAGACCTGATGCACCCTACTTTTGCTATTTACTTCAGTGTTATTTTAAGTATTTTTACTCCTATTGTCTTGAGGAAGTGATTTGGAAGTGTTAATAAAGCAGACAAATGCTGGAATCTAGCTATCTCACTGGGAAGCTTGGAAAGAAGTTTGAAAGATCTTAGCCATCAATTAGAGATAAAATTTAATAGATGTTGTTTTATATTTTTATTGCAGTGATTATGGTCTTTTTGTAGTTTTAAAATTTCTATATTCATGCTCAATACATTTCACAATTAGTTTCATACCCAATCACATCAAATTTTGAAATTTGTTTGGCTAAAATAAAAGGCATTCATCTATACCTGAACACCTGTGATGAGAAACAGTCTTCTGCTGGATGTTTATAGCCTTCATATATTGAGTCTGTAGGTAATTTTCAATTGAATTAAGCCAGTGTTTAAGTAATGTGTTGAATTATGCAATGATTACTTGCCTGTTAAAAACAAATGATTGTTTTCTGTTCTGATTTAATTCCTTAAAGTACAAAGGAGACGTCTAGATCTGTTAACATGTACTTGCACAGCAAAATAATTTGGTCAACTTTCTTACTCAATAAGTCCTTTATATTTTTCACAGATTATATAAACTAGGATTTATGCAACTGTGAATACATGCAGGGAAATATAAATCACACACCACATTGCACATCATTATAGATTTGTCCCCTATCCAATAGGATGTATAGCAACTTTGAGCTGGCCCAGCTTGTGTTAGCCAAGCCAGATAAAGAAAAATCCTCTTTAAAGTAGGAATTCTATAACTTTTAACAACCAAGTCATTAACTGAAAGGTATAAGAAAATACCAATGATATCTGGCAGAGAAGATAAAAAAGGTGTGGCAGAACATCTCTGCAATATACAAGTGTGTATATCTTATCCCTATAGTTAAAAATCAAATGACAGAAGCAGAACTACATTTTGGAGGAGCTTAATCCTATGATGAATGTTACTTATTGACCAAAGTGAAGCATGGGATACAAATATTCAGTAACACTAGTTAGGGGATAACTCTCCTGACACATCAGTAAAAGTTCATATATTCATTGATCTCAGAGATTGTCTAAGGGGTTCTGAGGTAAGAATTTAGAGGCATAGTAGATTTCTCAAAAAAGATGTATTTTTAAGGAAATATGAAAGATTTCAATAGCCTATAAATCTTAATCTCTAAGAATAATCTTTCAAACATACAAGTACCTTTCATCTATGCTACAGTATATTTGTTAAAATCTCTGTAACCAGAAAGACATTTATTCATTCCAACAGAGTGTACCCTGATTTTTCTGTTCAAAGTTAGCTCTCTTTAATGTCCCATTCCCAAAGGGCATATCTTCAGCACTCACTCTGCATCAGCTTAATGAGGCCATCTTTTACAAATGGGAGCAGTAAATCTTCTCCCATCCCTGATTCACTGCCGATTTTTTCCCCTTCAGGATATTTCTTTTTTTTTTTTTTTTTTTTTTTTTTTTTATATGAGAGATTTTGAATACAGTTTTCATTTCTGCCTTAGCTGGGCCACTACTTAAGTGAGTAGCTTCAGGAAATACTCTCATAGTCATTATTCAAAATACTCAGAAACATGGCTCTGAACTACCTAAAAATTTTCAGGGTTGAATGACAAAGTATTGTTCATTCCTCCATAGTCAGCTAAGTACAAGCTGTCTCAGTTTTGCCTCAAAATTGAGAGTTCAGAAGTTCAACATAAGTTCAAATGTTATTGAGTTCACGTTTCACTAGAGAAAGAGAGAAGGAGTGATAAATGTTTACACTAGGGCACTGGATTAAAATATATGTGTTATGGCTTCTATATCTACTTGCAGTCGTATCTGAATAAAATGTACTACTGTGACTGGGCAAACCACTCACGGGAGCGGCCAGTGAAACATGAACAGATGGGAGTTGGCTTCAATCAGTGAACCAGTGGTCCTTGAAAGGTGCAGGTGACTGAGCATCAGGGACTTGGAATCAGGATGTGCAGTTGGAAATGCTGCAAACTGGTGCAAAATAAAACCCAGCCACATTAGTGACATGGATCATAGGTGCTGGCAAATGGTGCTGCATTTCTCTTCTCTGGTGGTGTCTGATCTTTTTTAAATGTTTGGTTGACTGATGAAATGACAGCTGCATATGTATGTTAAGATAAGACTAGTGAGAGATGCTTCTGCCTGAATTAAGCTTCAAACGAGACAATATGCAGAAGTCGATAATTTGGAATTTATTTAACAATGAAAGTGAGGTAGTGAGATAAAAAGAAACAGAAAAGAGAGGAGAGAGACAGCAAGCAGAAGATAGTCCCACCCATGGATGCTATCCATGGATGCAGCATAACCCATCTGGTCCTCCATTGAAACAAAAGCTGGAAGGATATCTAAGAAGGTCATTGACTGCCTTTCCTAGCTCTGAAATAAGATCTAACACAGTTCCTGAGCTACTCCTGACAGACACTTCTTTGACTAGATCTGTTCTTCATAATCTCCAGTTCCAGGAATTCCATAACCTTCAGAGATAATTAAATTAAAAAAATTAAATTAGATAAAGTGTTCAATTATCTTGACATCAAAAAAAGCTTTTACAATGTCTAATTTAAATATCTCATTATAAATTAGTCTGAATTCCTCTTGCTTTTTGATCATTCCAATTGAGAACAGTTGATTACTGTTCAAACAGTTTCAAATCTCTTAACATGATTATACTGTCCTATCTTCTATTTTCTGGACTGAACATTTTCTTCAGCTTTTACTGTAAATTTTTCAGACTACTTTTTTTTTATTCATCACTTGGTGTTTCCTTCCAGATGATCCACAATTTTTTTAATGATGGTTTTCAAAATGGAACAAGATGTTGTCATCAAGTCTCTAGCATTTGTTCCAAGGAGTGTAATAGCTATGCAGTATATTAATAATTACCTGTGTGTTAATATTTAGCTATCAGTAAGTCTTGTATATAATGACATTTTAGAATGAGACTTGTCTCTCTTGTGACAGCATCTCAAACACTGACTCATTACATGCAACCCCCCACCCCAAGCCTTGCTTGCAGTGTTGTTAGCTAAACAGTAAATCATGCTATTTATCTCATTTTGCATTTGTGATTTTAATTTTTCTTTTCTACCTGGAGAGGTTTTAGTTTCATCTTATTAAATTTCATTATATTGATTTAAGACTAGTCCTCTAATTTATAGAATTCATTCTCAGTTCTACTTCTGACCATTGAAGTGCATGTTCTACTTCTCAACATTGTCATCAGCAGATTTCATGGGACTACTCATTTCATCACCAAAATATTCAAGGTTTATATTGAATATTAAAGGACAGGGACTTTTGCAGGGCCTCACAATTTGTCAGGACTATCCATTTTTTGAAAGCAAATCCTTGATAAAAGCACTTCAACAATATTTTCCATATTTGCATATGAAAATGCAAATAGGGACTGTGCCACAAGCTTTACTGCAGTCAAGATGTACGTATCGTATCTTCTATTCCTACCCTATCCACTAGGCTCTGTTACCCTACTGAGAAATGGAACTAGAGAGATGTGACTGCTCTTGACAAATCCACATTGATCTGCTATTATTACTGTATTATCCTTCAAGTGCTTACAATATGAGGTGTAGGAATTTGCTCCAGTAGCTTTCCAGGCAAAAGGTTTAGGCTAGCTGGCTCACAGCTACCCTTTGCAAAGGCTGAAACCAGCTAGGTCTACTGGTGAGCAAGTTAAGGAAAATTGTATCACAGCTCTGGGTACAGTTCCAAAAGAGTAGCAACTCTATCATTTGGATTTCTGAAAAAAGCCAGATTTTTGGATAGAGGAGCTGTAATATTACTATGGTCATACTATTGCTTTCCTGTGCTGTCAGTTCCTGCAAATGGTATCTACTTCTTTTACATTGACACAGAAGAGTAAAAGTCATATGAATAAGAGAAATGTTGGCATTCCAGAGGATGTGTTTGTATATCTGTTAATATTTACAGCTGGTTGGAATAGCAGTATAGACAGTTTCTGCAAACAGAGACTTAAGGAAAAGAAAACAACTTCTTGACCTCAAGGGAAGTGGAGCAAGAGAAATATAACAGGTATGATGAGATCACTCTCTTGGCAGAGAAGTAGGTCATGTTCAGAAAACAGACATTCCCAAATTCCTTGTGAGTCACTTTTGATAGCCCCACAAGCTTTCATTTTGTAGGTATCTGGATATTTCTGTTCTTTTATCCACTCTCCATACATAAAGTGAAAGGAGTAGAGCTCCCGTTCTTACATATTTCATCTCTAAATAATTTGGTAAAGAGACCTATATGGAAGAGAGACCTATATACTTTCTCATTATATTTGTGCCATGTTTTATACGATGGAGCTCTGAAACTAAGGACACTATCCACCTATAAAATATAAAAATAATGATGTGAATGTCAATACTGAGCAAAGAGAAGGAAATTGTTTCTGCTCTCTTCAGACAATTGTGCTTGAAATACAGACTAGGCTACTTGAAGCATGCAGAGCACCAGCTAGGACTAAATTGTCTGAGGACTGCCAAGCGTGATTACACTGTAGAAAAGATTTATAGAGGGAGATTCATAAGAAAAAAAATCAAAGGGATGTGAGAACAGTGTGAGAAAATGCCATGCCATGCCATGCCATACAGAGGACAGTGGGCAAACAAGCAAGAGACAGAGAACAAACTGAACCTAAGCAGGTAAATCATGCTGTTAAGAGGGTTAGCACTGTGTTCTGGTCTCTGCTTCAGTAATATTATTTCTTGTCTCCTAGAAAAGAGTTATTTACTTCTGGATCCATTTTTGAGTGGCAGAGCCAGCGGGTCTGAGGAGCAAATGTGGACACCTTGTCCTGTGTGTGTCACTGCCAGAGGCCCAGAGACAGCCTGGGTGGGATCAGGATTTGCTCTCATCAGATATAGCAGCCATCATGCTGGAAGGGAGGCTGAAGCCCATGGGGTAGAAAAAAAAGGGCTGCGTTACATTTCTTATTCTTTTCTGTCTAGCTCTCAGGGAAAAAAATCTGAACTAATAGCAGACATGCCCACACTTGTAGAATGGCAGCTTGAGGACATTTCAAATGACACTTAGGCAACTGAATAGAGCCCTAAATTTCTCTTGACGATAATGAGAGCAAAATGAATGTGTTTTAAGAATCCATATTTGTGTGTCGACAATCTGAGTAGAAACTGAGATGCTGTCTGAGAGGTGCTGAACCATGAAGATCTGGTCTCCAGAGGTGGTTTCCAAAGGCACTCACTCTTGTCACTGTAGGCAGGGGAGATTCATACCCCCTCCACCTCGGTTACCCCTCAGACAACAGAGGTAGACAAACGGCACTGCTGTTGGTGGAGCGGCAAACTGAAAATAAATGTCCTGAAGAAATTATGGTGCTTCCCAAATTGGGAGGGATTTTAAACAAAGGTGTCTAAGAGCAGTGCAATACTTTGGTGTGCATACCTGTGGGCCAGGAAAGCACCCTCAATCCTGCACACCCCAAGCTGCCCCTCTGGGTGAACTCACCAGGATGCCCATTCTCCCATTACTCATGACAGTCAGGAAAAACAAAACAAAACAAAACAAAAAACCAAACAGTTAATGCTGTCTTTGAACAAAATATCCAACACAGGTGCTCAAACACTGGGACTGAAAAAGAAGCCAGACTGGAAAGGTTGTGACTGAATTCAGTTGCTATAAATTGCCTTAAGAAAAAAGCAAAGAAAGAAGAAATCACAACTATACATATTCAGCAAAGCTTTCTTCCCCAGATTTTCAGGCTGAGTGAAATCTAGGCATTATCAGGAGACAGTTAGGTATTAGGAAGCTTCTTTGGACTTAATTTTTTATCCCTTTATACAGGACAAATGTTTGCTCTCATTTATCTCAGCTCAGGGCCCCAGGTTACTCTAAATTTAGCCAACCTATTGCCAATCTGCAGAGTAAATACTACACGTTATATGAATATTTGTCTGAATTGCCAGAAAATTCTATGATCTGATAGTATAATTTAATTTTTTTTTCAATTGCAAATGGATATTCATTTATACAAAAAGTTGTAGAAGAGTAAGACAACAATACTTGTTCTGACACAACTGTGTCTACAGTAATATACAACAAATGACTTTGATAAAAAACCCAAACAGATTATGAGATATTAGCTGGAATCTGGATTTTGAAGTACTATTACTACCGCACTATTACTACCAGTAAATGGGCTGAAAAAAAAGATGAGACAGAATTTGCTATAAATTAAACCTGGTAAAGAAACAAAGGAGAATAGTAAGACATACCTGAATTTAATCAAAATGAACTTAATTTTCCTTTAGACCTCCAGATCCTTCCCCAGCTCCATTGCCCTTCTTTGGCACTTCAATGTCCTTCGTGTAGTGAGGGGCACAAAACTGAACACAGTATTCAAGGTTTGGCCTCATCAGTGCTGAGTACAGGAGGATGCTCACTGCCCTGGTCCTGCTGGCCACACTATCACTGATGAAAAAGACAAAAAAAAATTATATGTTGTATAGTTGGAAAATTTAATAGGAAAGTTATTTTCATCACGTAACTATGTTGGATATTTAGCAAGATTTAAATTTAAAAAAAAATAGAAGTGAATATAAACTAGAAGAATAATGACAGTTGAAACAAAGCACTCTTCCTTTGCTTATATAGATATAAAAATGCATGCTATGTATTTGAGAGAGGACAAGAGATACAGCAAATGTTATCCAGTGAAGATTTGACAAACTTTTGGGGGAGGAGACTATTCTATTGTTTGCCAATTTTTAAGATAAAATCCATCAGTGCTAGAGATAAAATATGAGAAGAAAAGATGATATGATCTGGTATTCCATTTCTGTATTCCTGTTAGCACACTAATATGATCATTCTGGCCAATATGCCTCTTGATCTTACCTAAAAATAGATGGTGACTGACTAATAGTCACTTGAATCAACTTTTAGAATGATCTGACTAAAAAACCCTGAGTACTATATCTCTGCGATAAGTGTACATTTAGACATTTATTATACATGATTTTGTGATGTCTATTTATTAAACATACACCCTCCTTTCCAGCAATTCAAAGTAAGAGATTCAAAAGTGGCAGTCTGGTTATAATTGAGATGTACTGGAGGCCTTTCTTTCATCACAAATCACTTCACACTCTGGCATTACCACTCTTCTAATACGTTAGATTCAGTTCACTCAAAATGAGATTTTAGTAATGTATTTTTCTTCTAGAAATAAAACAGCTTTGAGATGTTTCTCACAAAATAATGGCTTTTGAGAGAAATGTTTTTTATACAAGTAAGATTTTAGAATGCTTGCCTTGAATCAGTAGCAATTGTGAAGATTTAATTGGGATTAGTGATGTTTTATCTCACAGAAATCCATTAAGTCTTGTTTGAAGCAAGAAATTCATAAATTCTTAGAGGTAAAATTGCATTATGTATTTTTTGCTGTAAGTTATTCCTTAATCAAAAAGTGATATTATTCCCAGTATCCTTAAACTAAGCAATTTCCTTCATATTTTATTACTGTATGTGCTACCATTCTTTCATTTAGCCTCAACATGGCTTGCAAATCATGAAAATAATATTATCTTCATTTTTCATAAGGAGAATTTTTCATAAATGGAATTGAATCATAGAGAAAATAAGTGGTTTGTCCAATCTGGCACTGGAAGGTCATGGCAGGATCAAGGATCAATGTTGAACTTTCTGCTGGGTAAGATTGGAGTACGCTGCAAATCCAGGAAAATGTGAACATTAGCAATTAAATGAATGATATGAAATTACGAAGGCAATGATGTTACAGAGCAGCATACTTCAGATCTTGAATTTAATACTGTCTTTTTACAAGTGGGTGTTTCCTCTTAGAAGCATGGGAATCAAATTCCATGGGGCAGCTGTTTAAGTTATGGGTGCATATACTCTTTGGACCTACTGACCTTGAGTCTGACTTCTGTTTCCATGAGCTCTTGGCTTGGCTGTAAGGAACTGTAGCTTCTCCCCTGCTCCTGTATCTACTGCCCTCTGCTTCTGCTCTTCATTGTTTATTAGCCTAAAGAGTGGAACAGTTCACACCAAAATTTAGATGGTCAAGGGCAGCTGAGTAAAACCTTGCTGAGTTGAATGGGGAAGTTCAAATCTCACAGAGCTACTCTACCTGTTTCAACCAGCTTGGGCAGTCATGTGTGGTTTAAATGAGTCATGGGTGAGTTTTTTCAGAACTGTAACAACTGCAGACTAATTTTCATAACTTTCTTTTTTGGTAAAAACAAATAATTAGGTCATTTGGTCTGACTGATCTGCCTCTTACTGTACACAAGCTATAAAACTCCCCTGCCCCATTATGTGGTTATACCAGTCCTTGTAGATAATTAAGTCTGAAAGTCTAAGGTTGGGAATGTAACCTTGACCTTGGTAGTGTATATAGTAGATAAAAGATACAGACATTCCAGCTTATGTGATACAGAAACAAATTACGTTTCTTGTTTACTCACAATCACAGACCTACCCAAGAAATATAAAAGCTACTTAGACCTCCTCCCTTCAAAGAAAGAAAGAAAAAAAAATTAATTAACAAAATGGTCAAATTTATAGCATAGTCTGTTCCACAGTACATTTTCAGTGATTCATTTTAGTAATTGTTTGTGGAAATTTGTGGAAGCTTCTCCACTCTAGAATGTAAATTCCTTTGTGTCTTACTCATTTCCTTGCAAAATGTGAAGAGGAGGCAGTATGCCTGGGCTAATGGCTTTTACCCTTTGCATCACACACTTCTGACTAGCATGTTTTCTTAGGAAGTGCAAGATCTAGAGACAAGTTTACAATCTGACCCTAACTCTTCTTAGATTACTCCAGCTGAAGGCAAACTCTACAGAAATACCCTTTGTCCTCCTGTTATGGCAGATTGTACAGCCAACCCCATGGTGCGTATGAAGTACAAATGGACAGGCCAGGTCAGCCATGGCTCTAAAACATCTTGTTATGGCACTCATAACATGTAAATTGCCAATTTAGTTTGTTCCCAGGGATGTTTTTGCATTTTGCATCTGATAAAAGCCAGCAATGATACTAAAATTGAAGGCTGCACATTCTGATGTGTGGTCTGCCCCGTGCACCCACCTGGTTTCTCACCGAGCATGGAGGCTCCCACCTGTGTTTCTGGATCCTGCTGGGGCTTTGGTCAATGTTGTGTGCCTGTCCACTCAGGCACACATGCAAATGCTCATAGCCAGAAGTGGAACAGGAGGCACCCTGGACCTTACAGGACCTTACAGGAACCAATGAGTCACTTCAGCTGCCCGCAGAGGCCAGGTACAGGCTGAGCAGTCACTCAACCACAGCTATCCAAAGTCTTGTCCTGGTTATATGAAGTATCTGCAAGGGTCTGTGCCATTCTAATTTTTATCCCCACAATACCTCAGTGCTCACAAGGGAATATTTACATGAAAAGCCCTTCAAATAAAAGAAAAAAGCCCTCAGAATTAGGCAGCTTCTTTGTTGATTTTTTCAGCATCCCACAAGTGCTAAATGTCTGTGTAGTGATTATCAAAATGCCTGGCCTTTACTTCATTGCTTCATTGTGTTACCTAGAACATTCACTACTGATAGAATGAGAAAAAGCTGCTTCTTCATATTTGTTTCACAAGATCATGCTAATGATAAATGTTCCTATCACTGTTACCACTTCATTTTCTAGGCTGTCGGTACTGTAATAATTTTTATGGACATGGCCATTTAAAATATGAAACTTTTACTAATTGATTCAATATCAGTTGTTCTTAACTTTCTCTCTCTTTTAATTTGCTTGGCAAAACTGTACTTAATGATAAGCTAAGCATTAAGCATAATATTACATCATGTCTCAGCTTAGAAATGTCCTTCTTTCAATGTAGATTTGTTCATCCTTTGTAGGAATACCAAAACCATAAAAATACTTTGCAAGTTTATTCTGTCAAATTGAAATTATGAAAGTAATTCAGTATATTATGATTTCAGACTATGTCTCAAACAGGGTTTTCTAGGAATAGAGACTAGGGGAGGTTGTTGGTTGGATTTTCTTTAGTCAGGGAGTGTGGCTAACCAGAAAATCAAATCTCTTTAATAGCAGTTTCTAAATATTCCCAATGTGACATAACATGACCCACAAGCCTAAATATGCTCCAAGTCACACCCTATAAATTAAAGAGACTCTAGTAATGAGGCTAAGTGAATCCAGCTTCCTCAAAACTGAGAAATATCACCCACATTTCTACAGGGCAAGAGAGCTATTTGGCTTATTCCTTTAGAGGCAAACTTAAAAAAAAAAAAACAACAAAAAAACCCCAAAACACCTCAAGGCAAATAATAGCACTATTAGATGTGCTAGATGTTCTAGCCAGCTTACAAGAAACATGCAACTCATGTCTTATTGCTGCCCGGGCTGCTGCAAGTGGACACAGCTGACAAATCCTGTCTTTTCAAGCCACTTTTTGTCTAAATATATGCTATAGATCTAGACCTAAAGGCACAGTGAAACTCCAGCCCTTTGCCTTGCATCCTTTGAAGACAGAACATGGTCAACCTGGAAATTGAAACTCTTCTTTCCTAAGTGTAGTCTTCTCCTAGGGCTCTGGAAGGCACCTGCATGGGCTTGCTTGTATACAAGGACAGAATGAGACAAGAATCACAGTTTGTCTCTGCTGGCTGAAGAAATTACCACCACTGCTTTTCCTCTGGAGTCCTTTGCTCACTCAGATCTGCTGAAGTGTTGTGCACAAGAGGACCTTCTGACTCATCTCTGTCCCATTGAGGTGGGTGGTTCAAATAGTTCATATTTGGTAAGTGTCCTCATTTTGACAGGAATGATTTCATGAAGGGCTCTGAGGAAAAAGTAGCTGAGAGCAGGAGTTACCAACAAACAGATGAGACAGTCGCAGACCAAGGGAAAAGGTGATTTCTTTAGATCAGTCAGCCAGAAATGGACATAACCAAACACTAAGAATGCAGAACTAACAAAATCTGAAGTGCCCCATTACTAAGTTGAGGGGTTCTCACCTCCCCAGGCCTAGGCAGCTGTCAGGCTCACAGTTCAACAGGCATGACTTTGCCAAGTTAAGATACATGGCCAAAATGCGGCTCAAAATTTGTCACTGCCATCCTTGCCATCACAGGAGTCTGTACTCTGGTTAAATGCATCCTTCCTTCTGATTTATCAGAATAGTGTGGGAAAAATCCCCAAACTCAAACAGTTTGAAAATGAATAAAGAAAATTTAAGAACTTCATGTCTCGTGTGGAAAAGGAAAGTGAATGGTATTAATTTGAACTTAGTCTTCATACAACAAAGTTTGTGGGTACTGGTAATTCAAAACATGAGTGGATTGGTCCTAGAAAAGGAATTCGAACGAAATCCTAGTCATCATTCAAACAGGGGCATAGAGGAAGGTTTGAAAGTACATTTTGTTTTTCAATTTTCATGCATTATATAGTAAAATTAATATGTAATCCTTTAAAGACTGTTTTAAATTAACAAATTATGTTATATTTGAAGAAATTATAAGAAATTCTACTGATACGGAAAATTACAACATGCAGATCTTTGACAGTCCCTTTCAGTGCAGCAGAGGGTTGGGGACCTGCCCACAGATGAATGAGCTGAGTCCCACAAGAAAAAGCAGCCACAGGATGCAGCTCTTCTCTGACTTGGCCTTTTGTGATTGCCTGGGGCTGCTCCAGGAGGCTGGTCACACAATAATAAGTTGGGTTCCCACTCTAAATTGTCCCTGGGAGAAATCTTCCTCTGGACTACAGAAGGAGCCTGAAAAGATTAGATCCTCACAGTTAAATATAGGCTTCATCCACAATCTTCCTAGTGTCCTTTTTTTTGTTGTTGTTGTTTTTTAACGACTACTGCTCATGTCTTATTGTCCAATATGCTTAAAGACATTCACATTATCTCCCTGCACCTCCAGACATGCAGATATCTCAAAGAAGTTGTGATGTATTGAACATTTAGAAAAGGAAACACATCCTGGGAGGTCTGTTCTACATAGAGGTCTAAATGTGTGTATTAAACAAAGAGAAGCCACAATAGGCTACAAATATTTTGTTGATATCCATGAACTATTACTGGCAGGATGCTTTTCTCCCTTCTATTTCTTCTTAGATGAAACTCCAGTTGCAGAGCAGATGGGAACTGAAAGCTCTGTAATTTAACTCCCAATCCCAACTTGCTCAAGAAAGAAAATAACCAAACAACACTTACTGACCACCTGCTTTATTCTGTAGTTGAACTTTAGCGGACCAGAAAGAAGTCCAGAAGAAAGAAAGGAGAGGAGTCAGGAAAATAAGGGACATCTACCCCAGTACATATATTTGGCTTTCTTCTGCTTTTAATTTTGTTATTAAAAGAAAAATGTTTCCAGTGGTATAAACGGCACTGAGCTCTTTGAACACAGAATAAACAGAAATATGAAGTGTGTCAGTTCCTAAAATCAAATAAAGAAATGTTATTCTCTTTCATATGACATCTTTCTTCACCTCCCATTTGTCTTTCTTCCTTTATTCTTCTCCACCTTCAGGAGTTTCCTTTTAATGAAAGGGCAGAATATTTCAGAAGATGTTATGGGCTGTCATGTCATTATCTGTGAGTCCAAAAGCTTGACATTCTCTCTTGAGAATGAGTTATAAAACACTTGCAGAGCTGGACATGCATCTGAAACCAATTTGATGATTCCAGAAGGTTTTGCTTTGATGCCACCATTTACTTCCTGCATTTCATTATGCTTTTGTAGCTCTTCACTTTCATAATTCCCATAGGCATCAGCAAACAAGATTTAAATTGAAATGTACTTGCCTAAACAGGTATTTTCTATCTCAATTTACTTGTGACAAGCTTAATGAAATCATATGGACAACATGCACTTGTATACCAATTAGCTTTCAGAAATTGCCTGCTTATGTTCAAAAATTTAGGCAGTAGACTTCTTAGGTGTCAAAATATCTGGACAATATATGATTTGTGATATCATTAGCTATCTGCATATTCAAATTATAGGACTGCTTTCTGTTTCTTTGCTTCTCTGCTTTACTGCTCAGACAGCAACACACAGAGAATGTCAGAAAAGCCAGGAAATGGAATTCATGTCCTGCTGCCCTGAAGAAACTGTAGAAGAAACACAGAATGCCACAAGTAGTATTTGTACAATATACTGATGTATGCAAAAAAAACCCGGCCATACCCTCTGCCTGCAACAAAATCAAATTATTGTCAGTTTAAGAATATCCTTTTGGCATGACCTTTGCGTTTGAAAGTAAAACAAAGAACAGGGTGGAGGGAAGAAATTAAGCTAGAGAGAAGGATATGTATTCTAGGCAAGCAAATATGGTATGGAAGCAAATAATTTCCAGAAACATATAAGGCATTTGACCATAGGCTATTCTTTATGTATAGGACACTTCTTGATATCTTGAAAAATATCCTCCTAACAGAGAGGAGGAATTTTTCAGAGTCAGACAAGGAGATGGCTGTGCCTAGGGTAAAGAAGGATGTGATCAGTCAGAACAACACAAAGATTGAAGGCAAAGTCAGTTTTTAAATACATACATGGTGCATATCCTGTTTCAAAATTAACTCAGTAGAGTGCTGTAATAACATGCACTTATTCATTTGACTTTGTCTTGTCAGTGTTGTCAAAATTCCCATCTGACAAACCTTATGTTTTTTCCTTTACCTATTCTATTAACTATTCAACTAGTGAACATTTAAAATGCCAGATATTTTCTGTAGTGTATTTTTAGTAGATTTTTTTTTTGTAAGACAAAGGTCTAGACAAACCCATGAGTTGTTAATGAAAAAAAAAATATTTAGAGAAAAGGCCTGTAATATCAAGGAATTTTAAGAATTGTATATATTCATACAGTGATCCTGAGACTGTGAGTAGTCTCCTGAGACTGTGCTCTTCAAGCAGAAGAGAAAAAACTAAAAGTGAAAAGTCAGGATACAAGTAATTTTCCTACAAGATTTTCCATTATATGACAGATATTTAGTGTTCAAGAAGGAAAATACATTATAAATTGCTTACTTATAATATAGAGAATTTTCCCAAGAACAACCCAAAGAATCCCTCTTCAAAATACTTTCCCTTTCTCTGCAATCTAGGATATTTTTTATGAGTTACATAGTAGAATACTTTTTCTTGCTGACTGTAATGGGAGCGTCTCTATGTGATCAGGTGACAACAGTAATCTTTTCATGATTATTCTGTACTCTAATTATTGGTTTATCATATGCCTGGGAAAATAGGAATTAATAGAAGACTGCATTTTGCATTAATGTGTGGAAATCACACATTCTGTAAATCGAAACCTATGCAATACTTTCTACTTCCATTTACATTAATTTAAACCAGACTCAGCCCTCTCATTTTAGAAGAGTGTCACATTTTTGCTTGGGGGAGCCCAGCATCCAGCCCCAAGGTTTTAAAAATAAATGGTTTCCATTTCTGTGATGTAATGGCCAGAATTTTCTGATGTTCAGGGGACTTGAGAGTTAACAGCCTGAAGCAAAATCAGTAAGGCTTAGATCAGAAAGGCAATGTGTTTTGGCCTATGGAAATAATAAAGCACACATGCTGGAAGCGATCCCAGGGACTGCACATACACTGCCCTTGTTAATTTTTCACGGCATTTTGCATAAAAAGGTACAAATACATCTCGCTGCGTGAGAACTGTTTGTGCACGTAGAAATGGCACTTCAGCCTGGAAGCCTTTTTAAGCCTTCACTTTTCTTTAATTCAAAAGTAGTGTTCACTGGAGTTGAGAACAGCACATTACACAACCTCTGTGCCCAGCCTGCGGATTACTGATGCAGCAATCTCTCCCCAGCCGCTCTCTGCCGAAGCAGGTCGGCTGCTGATTTCGGAAGAGGTGTGCTTTTGGGATGCTTTCAGGCAGGTTCTCTTTTAGGTTATGTGAGAGGTAGCAAAGAGGAATTGTGTCCGATACTTAGGCAGCACCACGCACTTGCTGATCATTCTTTCATGTTCCCAGAAAAGGATTTATCTGACCACATGTAGGTATTTGTTTCATAGATGACTTAGTGTGAAATGGTGAGTTAGACTCTCTCTGGTCAAGGGACACAACCAGCACTTCTAGGGTGTTAGGAGACACCAAACCCAGTAGCCTGATAGAGGCTGCAGCTCCGTGTCCCTGCATCCAGCCAGAAGGAAGTCTGTGTAAGTGCACACAATACGTGTGCCTAAATTCAAGGGAAGCCACATAAATCAGCAGAGACAGAAGCTACAAAAAACACACAACACAAACAGCACCAATGCCCTGATCTTTTTCCCTCAGCCAACATCCAGACCCTAGTGACTCCAGAAGCAAGGACCTCTGATTCTTCCAGTCCACTTTGCCTTTCCTGTACACTTCTGATTGCCTCGGTATTTGGTTTTCAAGATTCTTCTTGTACTCTCAGGCAAGTCTACCTTGATGTTCACTAGTGCCTACACACACTGACACTCACACGCACACAATGTGCACCCTGTCCTCCCCCACTGCTGACACCACAGGAACATGGCCCCCTACATGTGACTTTTTGTCCTTCTTCCAGTTGCTGGCACTCAAACCTCCATACACACATATACATGGAGCCACCTTGACCAGAAGAAATAGTTAGAAATGGAGTTAAATGAGAGAACAGGATAGCAGTGATCAGACAAAATTTATACATGTGGCGGGGCAAGTGTACCAGTCAGCAACCTCTATACACAGGACCTACAAAGTTATTTCCTTATTCATTCTATTGTACCACTCTGATACGTCCCCAAACCACGTTTATCCCTTTCTTTCCCCACATTCTGTTCTTCCCTAAGTATCTTTCATACAAAAGTTTGTACAAATCCAAGATAATTTTCCCTTGCACCCCACAGTGTCTCCCAGACCCTTGCAGGGAGTAACCTCCTTCAGTGTATAAAGGTGATGGAGGAAGCATCTCCTATTGACCCCCTGATTGGTGTCACATCTGGAGAATCTGGCTGGTGCTTTGAGACAGTCCTGGAATGAGCCAGGTCTGGGTGCTTCATTTTCTCTCTTCAGGTTACTGGGGCTCCTCTGCCTGTCACTGTTCCACTGTGTTCCACTGTGTTCGGGGAACGAGCCTTTTGACACATAGGTCCAAAACAGTTTCAAACTTGATGGTAATATCTGAAAAAGATCAAATGGATGATGACATAAGAGCCCCCTTTCTCCTATTGGATGCCTACATTAGATAGTTGTGTGAACATCAGGCCTGGTGATTGTGTTAAATACAGAGAACCGTACTTGGGAGGGAAGAGGACAAATATTTTCCTCTTTACACCAATGTAGACCCTCCTTCTTTAAGACTTCACTTTTATCACTATAAGCCACCCCATGCTTGCTTGAAGGCAGTTTACATTCACGTGTCCATCCCACGTGTTCCCAGACACCCAGCACGGTAAATAATCTTCACTAGATTAGGATTCCTTTCATATCAGAAGGGGTTTCAGCACTTAATGAACATGAAGAACTCCATGTTACTACAGGCAATTCTAATCAAGACAGACTAGTTGAATAAAGATAAAGGAAAGAATTATTATTAATTCTGCTATATTTGTAGAGGCAAGGCTCTCTGATTTAGGTTAATCAGCTTAAATGCATCCTGAAAATTGTAGTAAATACATAATTTGGACATCACAAATGTATAAATCTATCAAAATACTACAGAATTTATCAGAAATATTTCAAAGCCATCCCTTTTTAAAGACAACACTATTTTTTTATTAGCATTTTAGAAAGCATTGCTGATGGACATTTTGGCAAATAAAATTCCCACTATGACTTTAAAAGAACATTCTGTGTTTAATCTTTCCAGATGTAGACGAATATAGATGATCACAAAGAACATGATTTATAAACATAGGTGAATATTTTAAGGAGAAAAATGTATTCTTCTAAGGACTAATTGTCATGCAAGTATGACCAAAAAGCAGGAAAGCTTCCTGTTACACCTCAATATATATTTCATGGAACATGGAGCAAGTCAATGCATACATACATCTCCCTCATAATATGCCAATAAAAAAAATAACCCACAATCAACTAAACAAAAACAAAACAACCAAAACAAAACCAAAACCAAAACAAACAAAAAAAAAAATCCCTGAAGGCAAAACTCTTTTAAATTAAAGATGAGATTATTTGAAGAGAAATCAAGATCTATTTTACCAAAACTAAGAAATTCTCAGTTATTTCTCATTTCAGCTAATGCTTATCCAGGAGAACCAAGATCTTCTCAACACTTAAGAAGAAAAAAAAATGGAATTTAATTTGGTGTACTTTTGCAGTAATGGAAGGAGTTTCACTTATACCAGTACAGGTGAAAGGGAAGTTAGCTCGATTGTTTTGCTGGCACTGGAATTGGTGAGAGCTCATCTGAACAGTCCAAAAGAGATCAAGGGCCATGTTAATAATTAAGTAACATTGATGGATTTCAGCACTCAAGCTCATTCTCTGACCCTCTTTTACTTCCCAGTACAAAGGAAGCTTTCTCTCCATGCTTCAGAATTGCCTAAAACAGAACTCCAGTCACTGTCTGCCTCACTCTTTTCATCTTTCCTCTCTGAAATAAACCTTTGACATGGCTGTGGTTTGTAAGTTACAGGGTCACCTCCAACCCACTAATTATAGAAGATCCCAACACAGAACTCAAGGAGCACTTCTACTTATTATGCTCATCTCGAGGACAAACCCATTGGGAAATGATGAGGAAACAGTGACAATACTGAATAAACTGAAAGAACTGAAGCTTAAGAAGACAGGAAGTACCATTTCAACTGTAAATTGTAGGATGACACTGAAACAGTTCAGATTAGATGTGAACCCCCTTCTAATATAGATAAAACACCTCTTAGAAGAGCTATTCTAAGAAAGGCATAATGTCCTTCCTCACAAATCCTGAAACCCTGTCCCATCTATCCTGAGAGAAGAGCAACAGAAACAGTTCTCAGACAAGGAAGAAAGAACAAATGATGCCTTCCTAGTATGAAACAGTTTTCTAGGCAGTTCATTGCTGGACAATTTCCAAATGCCACAGATGAATTAGATGGCAAAACCTTCCTTGACATCCATGGCAACAGGAGCATTGAATGACAAACGTAAGGGCAGGTAAATCTAGAAAGAATATTATATCACGTCTTGCTGTTATGGAAAGAGCATTGGCACCTGCCACCCAGTCTGGTTTTGGGTTTTAACAGTAGTTTTAAAATGTGGATTTAAATGAAAATGTAACTAAAGTATTACATAAAAAATAAACCAGCTTTCTTCCTCTCTAAGTCCAAAATCTATTTACAGTAGTTTTTATGTTGGTATTGAATACTGTTTTCCAGGGGGAGAGCCACACCCACATCAATAACTGGATAATCATATGTTAGTAGCCTAGAGACCTATCCAGTTTTAATGTGGCCCAAGTTTGTGGGTTTAGTGAAGCTGTAGGAATGGAAGCAGAACTTAGTGGAGTTGCCAGGATCCAGCTGGTATGGAAAATTTGATTACCATGATAATTTCAATATGGTCAAGATGGCACTTACCTGAAGAGAGTGCTAGCACTTTCCTAGGAATTGCCAATTCTAGTTCACTGATGTGACCTTTTCATGCCCTCATGTCCATCTATCCAGTAGAGACATTAGACCTCCCACAGATGAACACACACTGGATAGTTACTTCAATCAGTCAGCCTAGCAGATTCCCCTTTGGGAATGATATTCTTGGTTCACCATCTGAAAGTTTTGGTAAGACAGTAGAATAAAACACTTTATGTGAGTAGAATAAAATACTTTATGTGAAAGGAAGATACCTAAAAATTATTCCTCAATCACAATCTCCATGGATTAAAAAAGAAGCACACTGTGTGTGAGAGGGGGAAACATAATCTTCTGAAGAGCTTCTTTGAGTTTTTCCTTCTTTTTTTTGCATGTTATATGGTTCCTGTACATCACAGGGGACCATCATAGGAACATTTCTTACCTTTGATCTCATGTTCAAAGAATTATTTCAATTGTATACCAGTCAGGATGGTGATGTAAGGCACAGAGATTTCAGATTTGAAAAAAAGGCTGAAAATAAAAACACCGAGGGTGAAAGAAATAGAACTTAATTATCTAAGGAAAAATGATACCATATACAGTTTCTTTGGAAGTGCAGCCTCTAGAAAAGAGGTATAAACAATTTAAACTTTACTTATGTACGAGCAGAACTTTTCTCTATTGACAACTCCCACTGTCACAACATTTGAGAAAAGCTTAAAAGCTGTTTTAATTTATTAAAGATGTGGTCCTACATGTTTCTTTTTGTCCAGTATGTACAAACCTATGAATTTTCTTTTAATTATTTTCTTTCCTTTTCTCTTTTTCTGAGATTAGTTGTTTGTCTAGGTTTTGGCTGGGCTTTTTGGTTGGTTGGTTGGTTGGATTTTTACAGTTGTATCTGTAAAAGAGTTAGAGTTAGAGGAGCTGGTCTGTCCAGCCTAGAGTAAATAAATCCTTTAATTCCTTTCCTATTTTCATGTATAGAGCCCCTTATAATAGGGGGTATAATATTTCATATTATATATGAAATAAATAGAGGGAAAGGGTTGAGATTCATGCATCACTAATATCTGCAACTACAAAGTCACAGATTTGTTAAACTGTTTAGTGGTCCTAGAGATGATGAGCATTTTCTGTGAACGAAAAAATGAGCAATCAATTTTGTCAGGACCTTCTGTGCAGAAAATGTGCTAGTCTTTCACATAAATAGTTTTGTGACAGACCACTGAGGTTTGCTTTAAAAAGTCAGCCATCTAGAGGTTACTAGGTTAATTCTTTTCTTTTGAGAGACAATAAAGCTGTCCTGGTATGTATTATATCTGTAAACCTGTATTGGCCAATAGGTGACCTTTGGAATCCTTACTTACCTCTTTCTAGGACTATCAGATAGTGTATTCTTGATTACAACTATAAAGTTTTCAGAGAATCAGTTACATGGTTAAGCACATGAGCTGGGCTACTACTTTTTAAAAAAGGTAAATCTGTGAAAGATCAGATTCAATCTTTACAATTTCTGTTCCCCAGGGCACAATGCTGGCAATGGAGAAATTCCAAAGGTGCATAAATGCAACCAAAAATAGGATCTGGTTTAACTCATGTAGCTGAGAGCAGGAGGCACTGGTGCTGTATCTACAGACTGGGCAGGTCCTATGCTGTCACTTGAGTCACATAACCTGCTAGGAGGAAGTGCTAAATGGTGGACATAGTACCACTCACACAATTCACTGGTAAAAGTCTGTATGTGAGGAAGAGAATATCTTACATAATTTTTGACAAACAGTTTTTATTTAAATTGTTAACATTCCTTGAGCTGACAGAAGAGAAGAATGAAATATGCCAGGACAACCATGTATGCCTTTCTGCCTTCACATGAATTGATTTTGTGTGGCTATATAAAATTCACTTGTCTCAAAAAGCAAAAGTAACGGTAAGTTAACTCTGAATCCTACTTATGAAATCCAGACCTATACAGAGAGTATAAATAGACATTTTTTAAAGAGGTTTGATATGGTTAGATATATATAAGTATATGATGTATGCTGTTTGAACATATCCATCAGTAGAGAGAAGTTCTGGTCCTAAATTAGTTGTCTATTTAATTGTTTTAAAGTTGTGCTTAAAAAGCAGTAGGCACTGTGAACTGGGCACTAGTTCCCAAATTATTCTTTGTTGGCATTTCTATTTTCCTCTAATTTGCATTTTAAAATTTCTCAAGTTAGAATATACTGAATTTCTATACTTCTAAACTTGCAAACTAGCAAATGCTCTGGAAAGCTCTTATTTCAACTGTGTTGCACTGTATCCTCCAGTCCTCATGATATTGGAGTTGCTGTGTTTACAGTATGTGTATGTTCACTTGAAACATTGAGGAAATATTTGCATGCCAATTCAGCCGCACTACTACCACCAGAGGTGCTTCCCTAATCTACACGTGCTCTCTTCCACATCCAGAGCTACTTGAGGCTGACGCGCAGTAATGTACTCACTTCGCCAGATACAAGAAGAGCTGGGACAAACTTGGCAAATTACTTGGCTTAAGAGCCAAGTCCTTGTGAGAAGATAACACTCGGCAATGATAATTTGTAACTGGTTATATCACACATTATTTATACAGAAACGCTCTAATTTTGGCACTGGTAGATTCAAAATTGGTCACAATGTGAATGAAATTGCTAGGAAAATATGTCATTCAAGCCCTGAGCAAAAGGAAATTGCTACAAAATGTGGAATATAACAAACTTTCTTAAGAAAGAATATTTGATGTTTTATCTTTTTATACTAATCAACAAGGAGAGAGATTTAATCCATGAAACAGAGAGCTGCTAACAAGCTTGAAGTGATGTCCAGGTGTTAGAAAAACAAATAACTTGATGGTAGAATTACCTTGAGAATTAGTTTAGGGCTTGATAATTCTCTCAGACCTAGAGGGAGGTTAAAAAAGCTTGGCAAGAAGGATGCCTACTGTCAGTGGGCACAAAGAATAAAGAATTTATGGACCACAAGGACATTTGGCAGAACTCCCAAGATAAGGAAGAAACTAACAAAGCCGTCTCAGCAGTTGTGCTGAAATCATCTCCCACTAGATAAAAGATAATTCCATCAAGGCCGATCGCTGACCACCCAAGAAACTCACCAACTCAAAGGAAAAGAAATTCTGAGCATGCAGACTAATTAGCATGAGAATCGAGAGAATCATTAACTAATAGAAGATAGAATACTAATTAAGAAGAGAACTAGGTAGCTTGTAGCCAATGAACAATAATTCTTTGTTTGCTAAAATGAATAAATAGTAAAAGGTTTTGATAGTCACTGTGCTTGGTTTGTGGAATACCACCAGGCACCCAGGCTGCCCAGCTCTGAAATAAGTAATCAATGTCTTCCTCAAATGTGTAGTTATTGGTTTGTTGTACTCTGGGTAACAAATTGGAATTTTATGAACAAAAGTCTACTTAGGGCACTGTAAGACCTAACTTTTAAGCACCTGGTTTCCACTGTGACGTCTAAACCCCTGCTTTAGGTAAATGGATTCTTCTTATAACCTGAGAAAAGAATTGGTGACTCAGACTGCGACTCCTCAAATCAATCACACTGAATTGCTTAAGATCATGGGGAGAGGGAAGAGAGAAAAGGGTGGATCTCACTCAGCAACCTCTGAACATGTTTTACTCCACAGGTGTTTAACAACCCAGGAGTCTCTCCTGCAAACTTATATCCCTGCTTTTTCTTTCTCCTAAAATGAAATATAGATCGCTGTTCAGGCAGAGGAGAAAATGGTCAGGCCTTGCTGGAGGACGGATCACCATGTATACTCATCTAACAGCTTCACTGAAACACCACTTAAAGCAGTCCTCAGAGACAGCTGTGATTGATAGACATGTCTATTCAAGATTGTGCTAACTCAGTTGGAAGGGTGGAACAATATGCACAGTCCTGCTAAAAAAAAAAAAAAAAAGTGCATTCCCTGAACAGAGGGTGAATCAAGGTGAAACGTGAACAATCGGATTGAGAGGCAGAAGCAGACTGAAATGTTGCTCTGATCAATGTATCAAGGGGAGACAGAAACATCACAGCCTAGGTTTTAGACATGGAGAAATGGCAGAGCATTGTCATGGACACGGGTGTGCTATAACCTTGTTAGATAATTTTTTTTGTTTGGGCTACACCTTGGTAAGAGGAAAAAAGGCTGATTTTGCTGCCAAACTGGATCTACAGCAATGTTTTACAAAACAAGTTTAGGGGTGGAGTTTTCAGACAGCTGGTAAGCTGCCACCAAGATTACAATGCCTGCACTGCACATCTAATAACAGCAAACAACAACAGCCAGACAGAACATTTTTATAAAATAGCTTAACAGTATGTGAGAGACAGAGTTAATTTTGCCTGTTTTGCCTCAGGAAAGATCTATCCTGCAAGATATCAAGCAGGTTGAAAAGTCTCCATATAAAATGTGCCTATGACCAGTCTACTGGCTGGTGTTTATGGTACACTCTGGAAGACATGAATTTGGATAGCTTTCAGAAGTAGAAGTGTCCTCCACTGTATGTGAGAGTGCTCTATCCAGCTGGCTCTTCTGGGAGGAAAGCATCACCTCCTCCTCCCCAGGGGTTTCCAGAGAAAGCCCTTTCCACCACTGTGTCTTGTAAGGATACAGTCCTTCATGCTTCAACAAGTTGCCTGGATTAGGCATATATCGCTGCATTAAAAAGAGGGTTATATGAAAGGGTGAGCTCAGACACTGACCATCCACTGTGCTCAATTCCTGTTGCTGATTTGAACCATTTAAGCCATCTCTTTCCATGAGAGAGAGGCTTGCGATAACATGGCTCCTCCTCAGCAGCACGGACATGAGCCAGTCCCCACTATTTCTTCTCTACCTGGCCCCTTCCTGTTTAGCACCACCACACAATGAACCTAAGGGGACAAGAGACAAAGTGTCTCTGGTGTCAATGGAGAAATTAATCTGCTTTAGCTTACAAAACCACACATTAACTTTTCCTGGTATGGCTTTACAGTTGATGGAGAAACAGATACCTATGGAGGTGACACAACTCATTCCAGGATCGGTATCTGCACTGTCAGCTCCCGTTTCACTCCCAGATCCTGAAATCCTGATCCAGATTCTCTACATTAGCTATTGAGGAGCAGCGAGGGCCGATGATGAACACCAAGTGTTTTCAGCAGGGCAATCCTGCCTGGACAGGCAGCATGGCATACTGCACCCAAGGTCATCCCAGACCCACAGCCTGGCAGGCCTCACGCCCTGATGCTGCTCAGCCACCCTGCAGCCCAGCATTGTCACACAACACATTCACATGGCAAAACAAGCCCCCTGATTATTTCAGCTGCTTTGAGTTGAATCCCACCCCTCAGAGCATTATTTATGGGGCACCATGAATGACCAGAAAAGGCCAGACCAAAGCTGGCCGTGGGCAGTTTTCATGAAAAGACAACAATGATGTACACATCAGGCAGTCAGCAAGACCTGGTTTGGGGTTATCTCCCTAGGGTGGTGACGGAGGCAGATGGAGGCAATTCAAAGCTGTGCTACAATGTGTGTCCTAAGCGTCACCTTGTTGAGTGCCTGTTTCTTTGTACACAGGGTATCTAGGGTGACATGCTCAGATTCAGAGATCTGACTCTTACATCATTACGGATGAACCTTGAAAAGATTTTTCAGGACAAGAACATTAAAAGGGCTGAGGAGAAGATAACTTCCAACATCATAAACAAACACATTAATCCTTATCAAGTGCCACATTTCTATCCATTCTGCCCATGCATTACTTACTATATAAGGAAGGCTCTTCTGCTGAAGAGCAGCACAACATAACAAAATAGCTCTGAAAAAGCAGTTAATATTTATTATGCTTGTGACACCATGAGAGTTTGAATGACTGATTTGACAGCTACAGTTGATGGTAATAGACTTAGAAGCCATTAAAGATTTGATAGCACAAAATAGAGCCTTCCATTCATCACCTAGTTCTACCTAACAAAGAAGATACGATACTTGATGTATCTACACTTTATGAAAAGCCCAGGCTGCAAGCATACTCTTGAGCCCTAAATCATCTTACACAGTTGTGTTATAGAATATAGAGGAAACCTGCATTAACATGGGATGACCATAAATTCATGTTTCCTTCCATGGCTGGACACACCAGATCTGACCCAGCTATAAACAAGCACCTGCCCTTGTGGCCTCATCATAGAGCTACTTTCTGGTGGACAAGTTAACCTCGGGACCTTTTTTAAAAAAGCCTGATATTATATGATGTAAGAGCAAATATGAGTTTAAGAGAGTGGGATTTATTGCTAGTTGGGACATGTGTAGTCTATCATTGCCTTGAACCCTGGTTGAGTGGAACTGCAGGACTGTGTCAGGCACGTCTAAGCATATATAGATTACAGATTGCATAGATAACCACACTCCCAGATTTTATCCAGTCTGTGCACTCTGGTTTTGTTTCACTTGCTCAAAACAATGGCTTTAGAAATCATATGAATTCCATGGGGATTTGTATGCAGACTGAATGCGGCAGTTTGATTTGAAACATTTGCAAATGAACCAGTCCCTTCAGGTTCATGATTAGATTTGTTTTACAAGAACTCACTGCACCATCACCTAAACATGATTCTCATCTCTGGTTGATAAAACAAACATTTTCTGCATCTTCAGAACAGACTGAGTTAAACAATCTCAAGGTTTTTTACAATTCTATGTGAAAAAAAAGCTAATAATGATTTCTTGTTCCAGAGAAAGAGCAGATCCCCTACACATGCTCAGATGCTGTTTGAATGTTTAAGCTTTTGGGAATGAAAGGCTAGGTTCAGTTGGGAAACTTGAGAGCATTTGATTTGAGACAGGAATGTTCCACCGAAATGTAGTCTAGTTGTGTTCTCTAAACATTCAAGTGAAAGGCTTTGGTTTGCAAATCACAAAAAATAATGTAGGAAGTGAACAGAGGAAATTGTTGTGGTCCCTTACCCTGCCAGTGCTGGATAGGAAATAGTGAGCCAGCAGCCACCTGTGCAGTGATTTTTATTTTTTAAACATGAAGGGATTCTCTTAGTAGAACTTCCTGGCTAATATAGATTTAGCTTGTTCTCTTTTCTCCTTTACTACAGAAATTATAACTTTCTACCTCTGTCACTTAGATCTGCTCTTCACTTTCTAATTGATGCAAGGTCACAAGGGATACTGTAGCTGTAAATGTCTGTTAAATCTGAGGAGAAAATCTTTGTTCACTTTTTTTTTCAACTACATCCCTTTCTCTACTTAGTTCTTGTTACCAATTATAAGCAAAAGGTTTCTACCAAACAAGAAGGACAGAATTAGCCAACTCATATATAAACAGCGGTGTGGAAACCATGTCTTTTCTCAGTCCTCAGTTTGCTGTGCTTTATCAGGGTTCATAAGCAATATTTGAAGGCAACAACAATCCATATTATAAAATTAATGTGAACTAGAAATCAGATAATTCTAGTAGCATTCAGCATATCATGACCTCTTCAGCAGTCCCATCACACCAATTCCAGAGAAATGAGATGTAAAAATACCTATATGTGCCCATTTTCAACAATGCATATCAGGAACCATATGTCCAGTAATCTGTTGAAAGGACAACTCATATTATCCTATTTACAGATCAGGAAGAGAATGTAAAGAACATTGTAAAGAAATCATGGTGAACTAATTAATTAATAATTAGAGTGAAAAAATATAAAGAGCTGCTATCCTTGAAAATTGACTGAGATTTACAAATAAAAAACAAAGAGGCAAAATGGAATCAGCAGCTGGAATAATAAGTAGAATAAAGGAAACTAACACTATTAAATGCAGAAATAATAATGTGCTTGAGATCTGTTGAAATTACCTCAATTTCTCCCTCGAGCCAGCAGTTATTTTCCTCTTAGTGGGAATAGTACAAGGTTGGCAGGTCTGCATCCAACCCACTGTACCATAGCCAGGAGAAAAAATCATCACTAAAAATCTCAAAACACAAAAGGAGCAGCTGCCTGAAAAAATAAATCACTGCCAAAATACTCAGACAGCCTATTCAAACACAAGCAAAGAAGGTAAATACTAGAAATTTCTAAACAAACCAAATGAAGCAATTGATGCTCAGCTCTTGTGGTGCAAGGTAATAACAGCCTGTGCACATATTCATCCTCCTGTTCTCCTTTCTGAGAGGTAGAGACTGACAGGGGGGTTGCTCTGGTTTCAAAAGTTCTTGCGGTGACACTTGCAAAAATAAAAAAGATGGACATTTTCTAGTTTCAGGAATTCAGGATTTACAGCTATCTGGTCAATACCTCCCTTATTTGTGTTACATCCTTGAGGACAGTTGACCTACTCCACTGGGCTGTATTCGGTCCCTCAGTCCCCTCAATGTCCCTCAGTCACTTTTCTTCTTAGTAACTCTTTGTAAGCACTTCAAATTGATAGGACCCTGCACTTCAAGAAGGGATTCTTCTGCGTTGTAACTTACAAAGCTGAACCAGAGAGGGAGATTTGAGCTAAGCTTCAGTTCTCTGAGCCCTCTCCATGACATGAACAGTCCATATAGCTTTGTATCCACGTGTCCTTCCCATGCCAAGCAAACTTGGGCAAAAATATTTACAAATCTGGGTTGCCTTTTCAGCACTCTGTGTGGAGTCCAACTAGAAAAGCTCCTACAAATTACACATATCCAATATCAGCCATATGACAACTGATGGGACCATGTGGTGGATATAAAGGACAGTATTTGACAGATCCATGTGCAGTGGAGGTAGATGGTATCATACAGAAGAGTAAAAGAGGCCCAAGTCTCACTTCTGGGAGCGGGTCTCAGGTGAAATGTCTGAAGCATGGTCTCAGCACAGGCTTGCATACAAACAGTAGCTCAGAGTGCAGCCTCAGCCAGAAGGCCAACAGAGTATTGGACTTCATCAAGAGAAACACTGATAATAAAACAGTAAATAACATCTCACTGGTATGAGAAAACTGGTGCAGCCACATCCCGAGAAGTAAAAGGAAATCCATGTACTTCCCAGGATCAACTCAAGAAAAATCCAGTGGAAGCCACTAAAAGATCAAGAGAAGAGAACATCTGCCTTATGAGAAGAGACCAAGAGGGACAGGACTTACAAGCAGAAATGAAAAAGCCCGGAGGGGGGAAATCTCGATCTCTTAGTCTGTGGAGATAAGAAATCTATATGGAGTATGACTAAGGTTTGTAAAGCCATGAAACCAGTGGGCAAGATCATTTAGAACTGTTATTCACCAAACTGTGCAAACTTTGAATTACAGGCAGGTTTTTAAACCAATCATTGGACCTTGGTTTAAAACATCTGAGAGAAAGTAACTCTCTTCAGAGGGTAGTGAGCCTCTGCAATTTACAGCATAAGAGTTTGTGGATGCAGATGATATCAACAGATTCAGAAAAGTACTAGACAACTCATGCACAATAGGTCCATAAAGAGATACTACAGGCAGAAGTCATATACTTTCTAATATTTAGACAATCATACACTTTCTAATATACGATTTCCAACACAAGCCAGCTGCGTTTGTGAGGAGTATAAGGAGAGGAGACAGCAGAAAATGGTGGGGCTTGTCTGCCCTGCTGAAACAGCATCTCCTGTCATCTCTCAATGGAGAGAGAGAACAGGGAGCTGGATAGAACCAAGGTCTGACCCAGACAAGCATTTATTCTATTCTTATGTTCTTCAGTGTGCTGTGAATATGCTCACTGTGCTAGGCAATTCATATTCTGTTGACTTCAACTATTTCATTACATGTGAGCAAAAAAAGGAAAAAAAAGAATCTGGTCTAACAATGATCACACTGAGTGGGAATTTGAATTCTCTTCCAATTCATGAATTAGAGCTTGAATACAAATCTAGCTCATCAAAAAGTGAAGAAAGAAAAGAAAGAAAAGAAAGAAAAGAAAGAAAGAAAGAAAGAAAGAAAGAAAGAAAGAAAGAAAGAAAGAAGCAAATTATCCTGCTATATTAATATGTTTAATTCTTTATGCAAGCTTTAGTTAGTAGAGCCCATGCAACTGCTGCAGTAAAAGGATACAGTTGTTTATGACATTATATAGAGTCTAGAGGTGGAAAATGACCGGGTAGGAATATGATTATCGAGTATTCAATTTGTGTGTGACATTCAGAAAGCGGCAGGAAGTAAATAAGGATAATTCCATCATTATCGCGTACTGCTCACACTTTAATGCTTTTTCAATTTACAGTAGTCTTTCTGGGCCTTTCCACAGTAATTGCTGGGTCGACTCAGAGTGCCATCAATATTCTGCAACTGCATTATACTGCATAATGCTAATGGTATTACAGAATGATAGCAGGCAAATAATTACAACATGAAGCAAAGGAGAAACAAGGAAGGGATCCAAGGAAGCACTGGGTAGACTGTATAGTGTGACAGACATAGGAGGTGGGAAGGGAGATGGAAGCACTGCATAGTTAATATTGTCATCTGTATGGTTTTAGCTGATGGGTTTATAAAGCTATTCCACCCAATCTGCTGCCACCAGAAGACTTGACTCAGTGTGTGTGTAAACATATGCCTCTCCTGAGCATGTGAGGAAGACCACTGAAGGTCAGGTTACTATCCATTTCAATAAGAAGTCACTTTCATGGACTTCTGATCATGGCCTGTGGCACTGGAAGTTGAAAGAGTATGCGTCCTCAAATTTCAGATACAAAGCCTAAATTGTCTTGATTTGACAAGGACTACATAGCATTTCATAGTAGTAACAACTAGTATTACACACGTAATTGAGACTTTTCTGTAGGATGTTGACTGCAACCTGGGCACAGGTGACATATGCAGAGAAAAACAAAATCATTTCATAACTGGGCAGGCTAGCTGAAACTTGAAAAAAAACTTCATACCTGAAATCAAATGTTCCTTTCACCCAGCAGTGCAAAGGAAGAAGCAGAAAATGTCTATACTCTTTTATAATCTCTTTTCCTTACAATTAATTACAATTTTTGCAGCCAAAACATATCTTAGGACGTTCCTACTTTATATTCTTTCCTCCAGGCTGAACTATGCCAGCACTTTCAGCCTCTTTTGCTTGTCAGACTCTCCAGTCCCTCAATCATGTTAATGGCCCTTCACTGGGCTCCCTCTGTTAAATCCATCTTTCTCTTGTTCTGTGGAGCCCAGAACTGGACACATCACTGCAGATATGTCTTTGGCAGTGCTGAGTAGAGGTGAGGAATCAGCTCCCTTGGCCTGCTGGCAGTGCAGTGTGGGAGGGGTTTGACCTTTCCTGCAATGAAGCATTGCATTTTTGTCCAGCAGAGCCACTGAATCCCTTCCTGCAAAGCCGGTCTCCGGTGGTTCTGTAACCCATGGGTACTGGTGCACAGGCTTATTGTTCCCCTTGCAGGGGCAGGACTTGGCATTTCTTTTTGCTGAACTTGATGAGATTCCTGTTGGCCCATTTCTCCAGAATGTTAAGGTCTCTCTGAAGGCCAGCACAAGCCTCTGGTGTATTAGCCACTGCTCTCAAATTTGCATCCTTCCCAAACTTACTGAGTGTCTCATTATTCCAGGTCATTAAAGAATTTGTTAATATGTACTGAATGTAGTATCAACCCTTGAGATCCTCCATGAGTGACTGAGCTCCAGCTGGACTTTGTGCAGCTGGTCACAATCCTTTGAGCCCAGCAGCTCAGCCAATTTTCAGCCCACCTTTCAGTCCACATAATTCCCCTTCATCAGCTTCTCAGCGAGGATGTGATGAGAAACTGCATCAAAAGCCTTACGAAAATCAAGATAAACAATGTCCGCTGTCTGCTCCACATACTCCACCCCAGTTTTCTCATGCCAGAAAGTACAAAATTTATCAACTATCATTCTCCTTTTGTAAATCCATGCTGACTTCTCCCAGTCACCTTCTTGTACTTCATGTGTTTGGAAATGGCTATCAGAATTATTTGCTCCATCATCCAGAGGTTGAAATGAGGCTGGCCAGCCAGGACTTCCCCAAACTGCCCCCTCTTGCCCTTCTTGAAGAGCATAGTGGAGTTTACTTTCTCCCAGTCCTCTGAAAATTTGTGACAGTCATCACAGCCTTTCAAAAATGATCAGTGGTATATATAATGGTACACAGTGTTTTTATCTCAGTCTCAAGGCAGTGTGGTGGGACCTATGTTTTCTCTTTTCCCATGTGTTTTAATCTACTTTATTTTTTTCTACAATACAATAGGGAGTAAAAGTTTAAAGAGCTGAAATTCTTTCAGATTTCAGACTCAGAGAAAAGTGGTGTGGCCAAAACCCTGCCTGTAGTTTGGTTTTTCCCAGTAATGTCTATTGATCTTATATCATCTGTTTCCTTTCCATACCAATTTTCTTGCTTTTGTTACATTCTGCCATTGCAGAATATCATCAGTTCAAAAGGAGTTCAGCAATTTCTTCTGCAGGAGTTAGTTGTAGGAAATACTAAAGAATCATTCTGAATGTATGGAAAGTAATTAATTTATGACTTTGTCAGAAATACTGGTGTGAGGCTGCTTTCCTTTCCTAAAATTCTGCAAAAATTTTGAGTTCCTGTGAAACTTTTATGCACAGCCCTATACACAGCTGGAACTTTATATAGCTACCCCACTAGCAAAAGTGATACTGTGCATCAGAAAAGCCATGCAGAAGCACTTGTTAAGAACAAAGAGTTTTCTTTTGCACTGAATATTCTTGCTTCGTGTGTTCTATGAATATACTTTAAAACACTATGTTGCTAGGCAATTTTTAACACCTTTTTACCACTTCATTGTGATGCTCTTGTGTTTTCTTATTAAATTTCTTCCTCCCTCCAGGATTTTCATGAACTATAAGCTCCTAAAATTATTTCTAAAATTACTAACTTGATGTAAGAGAGGGAACTTGCCACTTTTGTAAAATAATAGGCCTTTCTGTTCCTTAAAACAAGTCATGTTCTGAGTCTGCCTTTCTGCTAACAGTGGTCTCCAGTGTAAGTATAGTTGCTGGCTGTTCTCTGCTTTTAAAAGTTATGGTTAACTGCAGCCAGTCTCACTCTGGAAGAGAAACAGAACACCTAAGTCATGCTGCTGTTAGCAATTAAGAACAAACAAACAACAACAACAACAAAAATGTGATTTAATGGCAGAACATTGCTTGCATATGAACTGAGTTCGGTTCTTAATAGAAAATACTAATCCACAGACACGCTCCTTAAAAAACAGCTGAGATGAACAGTTACAATAATGGTTTTAGTTAAGCTGTGCTTCTTACATTTCTGCAGGGGGATTTCCAAAAAAATCCCTGGATCTCCTAGCGTGACCAATTCCTTCCTTGCTCTATGTGGTGAGTTGACCCTGGCTGGATGCCAGGCACCCACCAAAGCTGCTCTCTCACTCTCCACCACAACTGGGCAGGACAGAGAAAATATACCAAAAGTCTCATGAGTTGAGGAAAGGACCAGAAGAGATCACTCACCAAGTACCATTATGGGCAAAACAAGGAACTTAGGGAAATTAATTGAATTTGTTAACAATCAAAATCAGAGCAGGATAATGAGAAGTAAACCAAATTTTGAAAACATCTTCCCACAGGAGCAGATATCCAACCTGCAGACCATGATAAAACTCCATGCTGGAACAGCTGGATGACCAAAAGAAGGCATGAGGGATGCCAGGTCCTGGCAGGGACCTGTGGACCCATGGAGAGAGGAACCTACCGTAGCACGGCAGGACTTGTGACCCCGCTGAAGCAGTCTGTTCCTGAGGAACTGCACCCTGTGAAGGGACCCACGCTGGAGCAGCTCATGCAGAACTGAAGCCCATGGGAAGGACTCACTTTGGAGAGGTTCCTGGAGGACTGTCTCCCACAGGAGGGACCCCACGCTGAAACAAGGGAAGGAATACTTTCCCTATGGAGGAAGCAGCAACTGAAACATGTGATGAACTGGCCACATCCCCCATTCCCTTTCTCCCTGCAACACTGTGGGAGAGGATGTACAGATCAGGAAAGAGTGAGGGGTGAGGGGAAGGTGTTTTTAACATTTGTTTTACTTCTCATTATCATATTCTAATTTTGGTAGATGTGTGAGAAAGCCTTGAAAGGGTTAGTCCGTACAAACCCTTTTGTTTGTTTTGTTTGCATTTGTTTCTGGGGTCAAGCAATAAGGAGTGAGTTTTGATCTAAGCTGGATGTGAACTCTAAACAGAATGGCCTGTGCCAGAGGGGAAAGGTGGGATATTTTGTCCTCTTTTCCTTGCAGCACACCTGTGCTCTTGTCACTCAAAGATGAAAAAAATGAAATGTTGGTTCCAACATGACAGTGCTGGCTGATAGCGGAACCTGTTGCAAATAGTGACATGGCTTGGTATCTGAGGAAAAGAAGAGAGTAAACATTCATCCATTTCTTATACATTCTGTCTGCAGAACACTGAACATTTTATGCACTTTAGAGAGGCAGTTGAACTCTGATGAGTTCTCTAAGATGTTTTCTGTGGGTAGCCCTTTATACTTAAATGAAATCTGTAAATTCAGCTAATCTCCATCATGCCTAGAAACCATCCCAGACAGATATTCTGACATCACCCCAAAAGACCTCTGATAAGGTCTCATCTGGTATAGACTGTACAGAAATATTTGTCCAAAAGAAGAACATGGAGCTACATTTGTGATGAACCTTGGGAAAAAATCAATTATAAGTGGAAATATAAAATGGTAATAATTTTTGTGATAATAAGTTAAAGTGAATTATGAGCTCCTACTGTTCTTCTAAGGTGTTTTTTAGTAAAAATTTCAAATATTTTTTTGAAATATGGTGCCATCATTGTGATGGGAGTGTGTTCATACAATGACTACATTTAAATGGAAAATGGGAATTAAAAAATGAAATGTTCATAGAATATTGGAAGGAACCTTTAAAGATCTTTTAGTCCAAACCCACTGCCATGAGCAGGCATATCCTTCACCAGATCAGATTGCTGAAAGCCCCATCCAACCTGGCCTTGAACACTTCCAGTGCTGGGGCATCCACAACTTTTCTGGAAAACCTGTTCTAGAGTATCTCACCAGCCCCATCATAAATAATTTATTTCTTATGTCCAATCTAAATCTACACTCTTTCTGTTTAAAACCATTACCCCTTGTTCTATCAAGAAGATGTCCATATCTTTATCCATTGCCATATCCATATTCCTGGATAACTGGAACTGGAGCCCAGACTGAGCTGAGCTGGATCACAGCTGTGCAGACTAGAGAGCTTTCCACCACAGAACACTCTTGTCTGTCTGATGGTACCTGAGAGAAAGAGAAGGGCAAAGGTGCCAAGTAATAGTGAGGACAATACAGAAAAACAAAGCATTTAAGGAGTTTTCTTTTTTTCATCAAACCTCCCACAACATCTGAAGCTAAATAACATGGCCTTTTTTTTTTTTTTTTTTTGCTAGAATATTTGGAGAAGGAAGTAGGGGGACACACTCATACCTCTGCAGTCTGGCAAAAAATTTGAAGACATGATGATTTCCAGTTCCTGGGGACAACAACCAACCATGTGGGTCAGACCTCCCAAGAAACAGAATCGGAGAAGATCAAACATTTAATTTAGTCTCCAAGTCATCTTGTGTGTGGTGGTTTTTCTTTCTTTCTTTCATAAAGCACACATGGGAAAAGTGCCTTTAGGAGCTTCCTGGAAGTAAACATAAAGCCATTGTTATTTCAGCCAGTAAACTGTTCTGACTTGTTTTAAAGACTTTTTTTTCTTCTTCTTTTTTTTTTTTTTTTT